>VDFB02281492.1:1025744477-1025828354 GCA_007258455.2 Sequoia sempervirens
AAACAACCATTCAAATCCTGTTTAAGGCATTTCAAACATTTATTCAGATTAAGATCATCCAATTTGGTTACCATCATTGATATTCTCACTTCGATAGTTGTTTGGATCATGTTATTGGCATAAACATGTTTGTGATTGAGTTGATTTGACAATGTTCGTTTTGTTTTGTCAAGCTGTTATTTGTCTGCTTGTGATATTTTGAAAGCTCGTTGCCCCTCTCTTGTATGTTTCTGCATTTTTCCCCCAATGTAAACACAACCTAAAGATAAAAGATATGTACAAATTTCATCAAGCCATGATGAAACCTAAAGATTCCCACTACATGGTATGGATAATGAAAGATATTTACAGATGATAGATGTGGATGAATGATGCCTAAAGTGAAAATAAGACATAAACTAATAAATGGAGGAGCCCATTTCGATCACAAGTAGCGCTTGTTTGCCAAGTTTTTTACCACTTGTTTTTATTGCACTTTTTCAAGATTTTTCTGATTTTTTTTATTTTTTCAGGACTTTTTATGATTTTTTTGATTTTTTCAGGACTTTTTATGATTTTTTTGATTTTTTTTCAGGACTTTTTATGATTTTTTGATTTTTTCAGGACTTTTTATGATTTTTTTGATTTTTTTTCAGGACTTTTTTTAGACATAGAATTTCTTAAGATGAATACTATTGATTGGCTCTTCAAACAGGTCCCCCTCTGATGTGGATAACTGATATGCTCCAGAACCATATGCTGCTACAATAACAAATGGACCAAGCCAATTAGGTTCAAATTTGCCTTTCTTTTCTCTATCTTGCTGATTACATGGATTTTCCCTCAAAACTAAGTCACCCACTTGAAATGCCCGTGGCTTAACTCTGTGGTTATAACTACGAGACATGACTTGTTGATAACCTTTCAAGTGATCAGCTGCATGTTGGCATTTTTCATCTAACAGTTCGAGCTCTTGAAGGCGAGAAACTCGGTAGTCTTCATCACTTATCAATCCCTTAAGTGAAACCCTAAGCGAAGGTATTTCAACTTCCAATGGTAAGATCGCTTCTGCTCCATAGACTAAAGTATATGGTGTAGCTCCTGTTGGTGTGAGAATACTAGTTCTATATGCCCACAAAGCTGGGTTGAGTTGAACATGCCAATCACGTCCAACATCATTTACTGTCTTCTTCAATATCTTCAAAATGGTTTTGTTAGAAGCTTCTGCTTGACCATTACCCTGTGGATAATAAGGTGTGGAGTACCTGTGTTGGATATGAAATCTTTCACAAAGTTCATCAACATCCTGATTCTTAAAAGGTCTTCCATTATCAGTAACAATAGAATTAGGAATTCCATATCTACAAATAATGTAATTCAGGATAAATGAAGATATCTGTTTACCAGTCACTATTGTTAGAGGAACAGCTTCAATCCATTTTGTAAAATACTCAGTAGCTGTGATGATAAACTTATGACCATTTGATGATGAAGGATGTATTTTACCAACAAGATCTAATCCCCACTGAGAAAAAGGCCATGTTGAAAGTAAAGGCTACAATTCTTGTGCAGGTGCATGAATAAGATTCCCATGGATCTGGCATTTAGAACACTTCTTAACAAAAGTAAAAGAATCTTGCTCCATGGTAGGCCAATAGTATCCCATTCTGACAAGTTTCTTCGCTAAGGTCAAACCACTTGAGTGAGTTCCACAAATACCACCGTGAACCTCTTGTAAGGCTTTTTCAGATTCGTCACGTTCAAGACATCTAAGGAGTGTACCATCAAGACCACGTCTATAAAGGATATTGGCAATTAAAGTATAACGGGATGATTGACGTATGAAATTCCGTTTTTGGTTTCGGGATAAATCTAAAGGCAAGATGTTATCTTTCAAATAGGTATAAGTTTTGCCATATAAAGTGAATCTGAACCAGTCAAATGACATATAACTTGGTTTTCAGGATTATCATATGCAGGAGAAAACAATTGTTCCACCAAGAATTCATACTTGGTTTGATCTTCTGATATTTGTAATAAAGAAGCAATGGTAGCCATTGCATCTGCAGCTTTATTATCAATTCTTGATATTTGTGAAAACTTGATTGACACAAAATATTTCTTATAATCATCCACCATGTTTTTGTATGGTAGCAACTTATCATCTTTGGTTTGATAGTCATCATTAATTTGATTAATGATAAGTTGTGAATCACCATAAACTTCCAGCTCTGTAATCTGCCATTCCAAAGCTATCTTTAATCCTATGAGTAATGCCTCATATTCTACTATGTTATTTGTGCAAGGAAACATCAACCGATATGATCGTGAGATGGTATGTCCTTCAGGTGTAACAAAAAGAATCCCTGCCCCCGAGCCATATTGTGTATAAGATCCATCAAAGTATAATGCCCATGGTCTCTGAATTGTTGCTGTAAAGACATCTGCATTAGGAAACTCAATATGCATTGGATTGTCTTCTTGTAAAGGAGCTTCAGCTAACTGATCTGCAATGACCTGTCCTTTAATCGCTTTTCGATCTATATAGTGAATATCAAACTCACTTAAGATCATTACCCATTTTGCAAGTCTTCCTGTTAAAGTGGCTCTGCTTAATAAGTATTTTAATGGATCTATCTTTGTTATCAGCTTAATTGTATGAGTCAACATATAATGTCGCCACTTTTGAGAAGCAAACACTACTGCAAGACAAGCTTTTTCAATGAAACTGTAGTTTAACTCATGTCTTGTTAAGGTTCTACTGATATAATATATAGCCCTTTCTTTACCTGTAGAGTCTTCTTGTGCTAGCAATGCACCCAAAGATACTTCTGTTGCTGAAATATAGAGTATAAGTGGCTCTCCTGGAATAGGCGGAATTAGAACTGGTGGATGTGTAAGATATTGCTTAATCTGATTGAATGTTGCTTCACATTTGTCATCCCATTTAAATGGAACATTTTTATGCAATAGATGTGTGAATGGCAAGCTTTTGTCTACCAGTTGAGCTATAAACCTTCTGATGGACTGTAATCTTCCTTGCAAGGATCTTAATTGACTGATATTTCATGGTGGAGGCATGTCCATTATAGCTTGTACCTTTTCTGGATCAACTTCTATACCCTTTTCTGAAACAATGTACCCTAGGAGTTTTCCAGATGTAACACCGAAGACACACTTCTTTGGATTCAGTCGAACATTGAATTTTTCCATTCTGACAAAGATTTTTGACAAGATTTCTAGGTGTTCATCTCGTGTATGAGATTTAGCAAGTAAATCGTCAACATAATCTTCCATGAATGTATGCATCATATCATGAAAAATAGTTGTCATTGCTCTTTGATAAGTAGCTCCAACATTCTTTAACCCGAATGGCATTACATTCCAGCAATAAGTACCCCAAGGACATGTGAACGCTGTTTTATCTTGATCTTCTGGTGCAATTTTTATCTGGTTGTATCCTGAGAATCCATCCATTAATGAATACATTGCATGGCCAGCAGTTAAGTCAACAATCAAGTCTATGTTAGGTAAAGGAAAATCATCTTTGGGGCATGCTTTATTTAAATCCTGGAAATCTGTACAAACTCTGATCCTTCCATCTGGCTTTGAAACAGGTACAATGTTTGAAATCCATTCTGCATAGTCAATAGTTCGAATGAATCCAACATCTAAAAGCTTCTTTAATTCTTCCTTGACCAATAATGCAACATGTGGATGCATCTTTCTGAGCTTTTGCTTTACAGGTTTTATCCCAGGTTTGATAGATAAATGATGCATTATCAAATTAGGATCTAACCCTGGCATATCAGCATCTGACCAAGCAAAATTAATTTGATTATCCTTCAAGAATTGCATGAATTTCTGGACTTCTTCAACTGTTAATGATGCTGCAATTTGCAAAACTTTTGGCTGCTCTGGTGTACTTATGTTGATTGATTCTGTTGGTTCAATCAAAATAGAAGATCTTTCATGATAATACTTGGGAAGAGTGTCAAGTTTCTCATCCTTCAATGCCTCAGAAAGGTTTTCACTGTCAGATTCGCTCTTTATTTTGTTTTGATCTATCACTGCCTTTTTCGGTTTTCACCAATAGATCCATCTTTTATTTCATTTATTTTGCAGCTAAGAGACTTGACACTCTCCTTGTCAAAATCATGAGTATAAGATTCTTGAATGAAACAATTGTTTTCTTCATTTGAGGAACAAAGGAAAGTTATAACATCTTCATCATTACTGAATGTAGGAATATGGATAGGTGCGTCAATGTCCCAATCTATAAGTTCTGGATAAACTAAAGGCATAGGATCATTAGGTTGGGTAAGGTCTTGAATTGTCAAAGTCATGATGTGGTTGTCATCCTCATGGTAGACAAGGTCTATGATGGTATTCTCCTGTTGATTATCAATCTCGTTAGAATCTGATTCTTCCTCACTTGAGTCATGATCGCTTTGTAAAATATAATCGAGTGGAGGCCTTGAACCTTCTCCTTGTATAAGAACAGGTGCATATTTGTGTATAGTATCAACTTGTTTATCCTTCCAGAATTCATCATTATAAATGGTGTCCCATTCATATTCATTAGAATCAGTATCTGAACTATTTTGCAATTGGAAAACTGATTCATGAGATTTATCTGACACGGATTCTCCTTCATGAACTAATGATGTCTGCTGTGAAGTAAGTTCTTCTTTATCTTTACCATATCCAAGTCCTGTTTTATCACTTGAATGCTTTGAAATAGGCTGAATTGGTTCCACAATTCCTTCTCTTCGTTTCCCTATAGGACCATTCCCTTCATAACCCATCTTTTGCATGATAGCGTACCCTTTACCATATTGTTCTTTAGGTAACTTAATGTGTAAGAGAGATTCATCTTCATCTTTGTATAGCCAATTTAGGATGTCCCTATCTTCAGCTTCTTCTTCAGTGGTATTAGCTCTAATGAATTTTCCATCAAACTTTGTGATTGGCATGGAAGTTTGAGATGTAGAAGGAGTCACAATCTTTTGATTTGATAAAGTTGGTAATCCATGTGATCTTGGAGAAGGAGGTAAAGTAGAAAGAGATAGTGAATATTCACCTACCCCTTTGTCTTTAAACTTCAGCTTAGTATCAAGATTGTTTGTCAATTCTTGCAATTGGACTTGTAGATTGGAAGAAGAAACAACAAGAGCTTCTCTATTGTGTGGCACAAAGACATCTTGACTCACCCTAAGATTAGAACAAGTTTGGGTACTATTGTAATCAGCTTGTATAGTTATTTCTTGTCCATCATATGGAAACTTGATACATTGATGATATGTTGATGGTACGGCCTACATATCATGGATCCACGGATGACCCAAAAGTATGTTATAAGACAGATCTCGATCTAGAACCTGACAAAAAGTATTCTTCACAACAGGTCCCACTCTGATAGGTAACAATATTAATCCCTTAGAAGCTCTTTCTTCATCATCATATGCCTTGATGGTTATTTTCCTTCGTGAATCAATTTCATTTTCTGAAATTCCTAAGGCATTTATCAATTTTAAGGTACAAATATTCAAACCGGCTCCTCCATCTATTAAGACACGTCTAATTCGATGTTTATGGATCATGACTTCAAGATATAGCGAGGAATTATGTGGATGTGTCATAGAAACATCATCTTTATCGGAAAATGAAAGACAAGTGGGGGAAGACAAATGTCCCACCATGGCTTGAAATCTATTTGCATCTAGATCAGTATCAACAGTTGTGTTTACAAGCGCTTCTTCTAAAATATTTTTGTGTATGGGGGATATTTTAAGAAGTTCAAGAATAGAAATTTGAGCTGATGTTTTTCTCAATTGATCAACCAGATTATACTGAGTTGGAGAAGAAATAGTTGTTTTAGATGAACTTCCTTTTAAAACAACCTTTGCTTGACCTCTTGTTGTTACATTAACCTGTTTGATATTCTTGTTTTCCTTTAATTTTGATAACATTAATCCGATTATCATCCGTGTAAATATGGCGGATTATATTGTCTTCAACATTATGTATGCTTTTGGCTTTGGTATCCGATGTTTCCCCTTTTTGGTAGTTTGGCAAAGGATCTTTGAATGCTTGATGATCATCATTGGTATGATGTCCCTCAATTGTAATAGTACCATTGTCAATTAAATCTTCTATACTAGATTTTTCAAAGCTTGACAATTGTTTGTTCTATTGAAAAGCCTTCTAGACGGATTTGACATTTGGGTATTGATATTATTGAAATTACCACGATTTTGATAATTTGGTCATGTTCTCTTGCTTGGAAATAATACGAGTTTCCTTGTGAATTGTTTCTTCACTTGATATGATGGTGGTTTAACTCCCTAACATGGTCTATGGGATCAGTTTTTCCATTATACCTATCATACTTAGGAATTGTCGCTTTTGTTTTGGAAATGGAATCATTTGAACAAAAGTTTTCTAGGTGGACCCTTTTTGAAAGCCACTCCATGGATCAAGTTTTACTCCCCTTTTAACCAAGGTAAGTATCATCATAGGCGAATTCCATCTCATTTTTCAGAAATCCCTAACATGGTCTTTTGGGTCATTGTTTTGTTCCATTTTTATACCTATCCATACTTAGGAATATCGCAATGTCTATTGGAAATTAGAATCATTTGAAGACTCCTATCAAATGGATAAGGAGATATGTCTTCTTAAAACATATTTCTTTGTTTACCTCCTTGCATTTCCTTTATTTTCCCTTGAATTTTTATCTGTTGGTTATATTGTCTTCATTATGATTATGCTTTGGCTTTCTTGATGTCATGGCCTTTTTAGTTTGGCATTTTATGATCAATGCTTTGTTTTTCCCTCAATTGTAAGAAGAAATTTAACAATAATAATTTTTTAAAGCTTAAATAAAACTATGACCTTTACATCAATGAGAAATTGCAATAATGAAAATCATTCCAATACAAGTAGTTTATTCGTCTTTTTCTCTTTGGGTGTAATGAATAATTTTCATAGTTTTATATTAAGTAAGAGGCTTTGATTTAAAAGAAGAATGTTGTGAAGGAATGATTGTGGTATGTATGGAAGGTTTCAAGATAGAATGAGATTGTGCCATAGTCTTTGTTGTTTCTTCACATCATTAAAACGGATTTGTTTAAATTCTGCAACTTGTTTTATCGTTGTTTGTTTGATTAGGAAAAATGGTTTTATCACTTTTTTTGATGCCTTGGATTATTTTTCAAAATTTTTCTTGTTTCAATGAGGTTTTTTTTAATTTCAAAGTTAAGGCTATTGATAAAAACATCTTTTCCTTTCAAACGAGAATATCGTGCAAATATTTTCTCCATTAAAAAGTATTTTTTCTCACTTTCTTTTGAAGCTTTTGGCTCAAGATTGTTATTTCTCTTTGAAGATATTTGCATATTGTTAGATGTTGATGAAAGTTTTGAAATTATTGGATACGTGGATCATAAGATCATCATAGGCGAATTCAAGACTCATGCAAATCCAACATCTATGGGATCAGTTTTTTATACCTATCATACTTAGGGGTTTTTGTTCATTTGAAGACTCCTATCAATTAATATGTCTTCCAAAACATATTGAGGTTGAGATATTGCATTTCTTTATTTTCCTTAAAGGGATTTTCCTTTTCTTTAATCTTCTATGTTTAATTTGGTGTTGCAACTTGGCTCTTGATTAGCTAAATGAAAGGAAGTATTTTTCTTTGTTACGTTCTAGGATTTGGAATTGAGATTTGTTCTGCTTCTCTTTTCTTCCGTTATCTCATCAAGATTAAATGTTTCCTCTTCTTTTTCATTTCGATCACCCATTTGTGAAATTTGTATCAAAATTTTACTCGCTTTTGATTTATTTGATTGACTTATGTAGCTTGTTGTTGATTTTTGAAAACTATAGAAGAATTAATTAAATATTTTGGTAATATTTAATCATGATGTGACTTTAGAAGATTTTTGAAATATTTAGAAGAATTTAATTAAATATTTTTGGAAATATTTAATTATGAATAGATTTTTGAATTGAATTAGAGGAATTTTGAAATGATTTAAAAATGAATATTAGATTAGAGGAAATAATCAAATATTTTGGAATATTTAATTACAAATGATATTTAGAAGAATTATAATATTTTAATCTTTATTTGAATAAAATATTCAAACTAAGATTATATGATAATTAATATAAATAAATTGTAACATTTATTTAATTAATTAAGAAATGAATATGAAAAGGTGATTAAATATCTAATCGAAATGAAATCACGAACAATATAAATAAATTATTTAAATTTATTTATATGTATATAGAATCAAAAGATTTTAATTAAATATTAAAAATATTTAGTTAATTACCAGACAATGTGATGTGACCATTTTAAGGTGTATACAGGATTAAGAACTTTGTCATGATCTTGTCTAATCCTATCTCTCTCCTTTCCTATATAAAAAGGATTCATATGTTCATTTCATTCATCCAAAGCTCAATTGAGTGTTCTATAAGTCCAATTTATCATTGCAATCTTGAGTATTGCATATTGGCCACATCTTGCATCCATTGTTGTAATTTCATGTTCTTGCTTTTCCTCTTGTGGAAGGTTGTTGGTTTTTGCAGATGATCCTAGAGGCTTGAGTATTTGAGTGACTCAAAAATGTTTGATGAGCTATATCTAAACTCCTACATTGTATCAGAGCTTCAGAATTCCAAAACCCCTTCTCAAATATGAGGCTGATTCAAGCTTGAAATATTGCAAAGTGTATATTGAGAAACAATGGACCTCATGGTTGTGTCTAGAAGGCCCAAAAACCCCCATTTTCATATTTAATACTTCATATTTTTGTGCAAAAAAATTTTTTTTTTTTTGTGCGGGTATCTTAAATTTAACAACCAAATGACTATCAGAAAACACTATGTTAAATTTGATGGAAAAATGACCATCATTTGACACTATGTTAAATTCGATGTTTTGTTGGCCATCAATATTTACTATCTTAAATTTGATATCCAAATGATTGTCAACAAGTCACTCAAATTGGACCCCTTCTCTGTTGGTAGTTTTTGTTTTGGAGGCAAACTTTAGAGGCTCATAACTTGGTTATATGTACTCCTTTTTTCGAGCATTTTTTTATGAATTGGGGTAAAATTTCACGCTCTATGTAGTGGTGTGGTTAGTTTTTATTTTGGTGCCTGAGTGGTATCAGGACATAATAACCCTACCAAAATAACCCTGGATAGAATAACCCAGCCAAAATAACCCAAGGACAAAATAACTGAGGGTCATAATAACCCATGGAAAAAATAACCCGTGGTCAAAATAACCCATGGACAAAATAACCCATGGTCATTTTAGATCAAGCTAGTAAACTAGAAATGACATAAAATAAATTATAAATATGATATTGAGGCATCATAGCCACTATTCGAGGATGTTTTATCCATTTCTCTCAATGCTTGTGGAGGAAATTTCAATAAGAAGGTCTACAAACACGTTACAGTGTCAATGAAGTATTTGCATATGAGATCAAGAAAATTGTTGCAGTAGCTTTCATGCCTTAGATAGACGTAATTGATGCATTTGAAACACTTGAACAATCTCCTTATTATACAGAACATGAGGAGACCCTACAACCCATAATTGATTATTTTGAAGACACGTGGATTGGCAGACTAACCAAAAGAGGCAACAAACGATCACCCAAGTTTCCAATCACAATGTGGAATTTCTATTCTGCTACTCGAGATGATATTCCCATAACCAATAATATTATTGAGGGATGGCACAAAGGATTTAGTGAATTGCTTCAAGCATTGCACAACTCAGTCTGGAAATTCATCAAAGCAGTGAAAAAAGAACAGAGTCTCCAAGAGAAAAGAATAGAGAAATATATGTTGGATACACTGGGCAACCAAGTAGGAAAAAATACTGTGAACTCAAAGAAAGAATAAAAATATTGGTTGATGGTTATGACAACCATAAAATTTTAGATTATATAAGAGGCATCACTCATAATTTGACACTTTTAATTGAAAATTCGAATAATAAAGTTTTTTTAGCAACATACATGTAATTTATAAATTTTGTTTTCCTTTCTCTATATTCTTATGGGGATATTTTGTCCATGGGTTATTCTGACCACGGGTTATTTTGGCTTGGGTTATTACGACCCTGGGTTATTTTGTCCCCAGGTTATTGTGTCTGGGTTATTTTGTCCAGGGTTATTTTGGCTAGGTTATTATGTCCTGTAACTGCCTGAGTTTTTTAGAAATTGCAAATTATCAGAGGTGTTGCTGAGTCGTTCTCATTTTTAGAACTTTTGGGGCTCCATTATCACTCCTATGGTAACATTTTTGAGTGAATTTTTTTTGAAAGTGCATAATTTTTTATGTATTTTCCAGTGGTGTGATCAGATTGATCTCATTCTTTTTTAAAAAAATTCTTTGAGCTTGAGGCCAAATTTGGCAATTTGTATGCACTAAGATCAAGCCCACTTCACTATTTTTGGCAAGTGGCACCTATAACCACACTAATTATAAAGTGACAAAAATCATATTTTCTTGGGGGGTTTCTTGATCAAGTGATTTGAGGAGGGTCTCTTTGTGCATTGCTTTGATATGTTTGCTTGTGCTCTCTTCATTTTTCATGGATCATTCTAAGGTTCCTTTTCTGACATCATATAACTATTCAACATGGAATAAACATGCATGGATTATACTAATGAATGAGGGTCAATCTTTATTTGTTGAGAATAAGGTACCTGAACCTACTAATGATGAGAAAAAGATTAAATGGATGATTGAGCATACATAAGCTCTTGGATGTTTTCATAAACTAGTTTCTCAAGATTTGTTGTTACAAATTGAATCATGCAATAATTCTCATGAGGCTTGGGATAAATTAAAAAAATAATATGGTTCTACAGATGAAGTTAGAGGCTATTAACTTGATAATAAATTAATTAGCCTTGATCCTAAGAACTTTGACAACATCTAGGACTACATCACTAAGGTTAATGATCTACGGGGGAAATGTAAAGCATGTGGTATAAATAAGAAGGATATTCAGTTGGTCTAAAATTAATTGAATAAAATTGCTCATAATTATGATAATTTTTGAACCAAATATTTTTGGAGATGTGGGGCTCTCTTACACTTCTAGGGTTTTGCACCTACAAGGAGAGAGATACCAAAAACTTAGTGGCTCACTCAAGAATAAGCCCTTGAGATTCCAATGAAAATGGGATTGAAATAAATCAAAGGGGAATTTCCTATATGTTGAAAACTAATAAAGAAATTAACTACTAATGCAAAACTTATGAAATGCAAGATGTTTGAAAACACACTGTGATATGCAAAATGACCTAGAAATGCAAACAAACTGTAATAGAAAACTATGAGATTGAAAGTGCACACTTGGAGAATAGAGATGGATGGAATGGAGACTAGAAATTTTTTTGATCCTAAATATTTGACCTATTGGGACTCATTCACCATTCTAGATGAATCGGTCCATGATCTAGAAAACTGTACCAGAGCTTATTTTAGCCAAATGGGTATCCAAATCCACATAAATATCTAAAAAATAGGTATAGTGTGACTCATTTTCCAATAATGGAAAATGAGTCCACTTTGACTTTTTGGAAAGCTCGAAAGTGGAAATGGAAGCTCTTGGCCTGCTCTTTCTATTCCTCCAGATGTCTGGATCTGAAACCCTGATTTTTGACACTATGAGTGACTTTTTGTGGATATTTTGACCTAGTAAATAGGGAGATGACATCAAAAAGTTTGAAACCTATTCTTCAATCATTTCCAAACCTTCAAAGTACTCAGATCTACAATTACACAAGGAGAGAGAAAGAGAAAATATTGATTGTTAGGGCATGGGAGTTTGCCTCAAGGTCAAACCCCTTTTAGGTAATTAAATGAAAATAATGAAATAAGATAATGAATCATGAAATAATGCAATTAGAGACTTTCCCTAATGATAGATCTTGAATTGTTGCAATAGTGGATGAAGAATTTTCCCTTGAATGCCTTAGAAAACTATCTTGATAACTTAAAATGCTAAAACCCTAGCTTGCTTGACTTGAGATGGATAATGAATGATGAATGAATAATTAATTAGGGTTTAGAACCTTGTTTATATAGGAAATCCACCTAAATTCCTGTTAATTTGATCCCAAAGGATGGTATTAAAGAAAATTAAACTTAAACCCTAACTTTTCTTGCTCAAACCTTGAAAATGGCCCAAATGGGACTCATTTGCCATCATGGGTGAAAGGGTCCCACCGGGATGGGACTCATTCACCCAAAGTGGCGAATGGGTCCCATAGAGGCTATTTTTCTAGTTGGGATGTCGAGGAATGAATAAATTAGGTTTATATGTTGATTTCATGAGGTCTTTGATCAAAAAAGGCCTCGGGATGCACAATATGGGGTCATAGGGGACTATTAATGATGGTATAAAGGGTAATTATGGATAAGGACACAAATTTCAATGTGAAAGTGTGATTAAATACACTCTAAAACATTAAAATGAGGTCCACATAGCATATAAATGCACAAGATCCAATGTGAATGTGTAAAACACATTACAACACTAGATTAAAACCAAGTTTAATTTACAAGCCTTCTAGATTAATGTGAGAATGAAATTAAATACATTTTACAATATTGAATTAAGGAAAAAAAAGGTCCATGAGACTTAAATACTTTAATAAAAGTCTAGAAAGGTGTGAAAGTGATTTACAACACTTTACAATAGCTTTACAAGACATGTATTCTATTCTATTTACAAGGGCCCAAGACCTAATGTGGATGTGTAAAACCCCTCACAACACTATATCAAGGCGATGTTTAGTCCAATTTATCATTAATTACTCCCATATCAAGCAAGAGATACTTTTTTCTATACTACAGTTTCTTTTCTAGCTTTCATACTCATAGGTTGTCTATGGGGTCTACATATACTACACCATCATTTGCATCATTTTTTTAGATGTTGATATATGAGCAACAAAAGCTTATCTTGATGGGTTTCATCAAGTCTTCTAAATCTCAGGCATTGTTGGTTAGTCAGGTGAAAGAATCAGAAACTACTGATAATAAGTAGAAGAAGTCAAAGAACGAGCCACAATCCAATCAACCAAGGGATAAATCCTCTTCCTTAGATAAATCATCTAAGAAGGAGAAGTCTATTTGTTCATATTGCAAGAAGCCTAGGAATGATGAAAATTCTTGTTACAAGAAGGATATTGATGAGTTGAAGCATATTCTCATAAAGAATCATATTGATTTTCCTTCTAGAATGTTTGATTCTCCACCTTCTTCTTCATAATCTTCAAAATAGTCTAATAAGGGAAAAGGTCATGCTAATTTGGCTACTACATAAATAAATAAAGGGAAAGCTCTTTGTTCTTTTTTAGTTCTAGGATTAGGGAGATGGCTTCTAGATTTGGGAGCTTCTCATCATATGGCATCCTCATAGTCTTTGTTCTCTTCTTTTTAGCCATGCACTATGTCTCCTATTTTGATGAGAAACAATACATACATGAGTGTACTTGGGAAGGGATCTATTATATTTGAGGTAAACACCTTTCAGGATGTTTTGTGTGTTCCTCATTTTATGAACAATATTCTTTCCATATATCAAATTACACATGGTGGAGATGGGAGGATTGTGGAGTTCACTCCTAATTTAGTTATCAATTGAGAATTGGAGAATAGGGATATTATTTCTACTAGGATGGTTGATCATTCATCTCAGTTGTATACGTTTTGTAGATATTTCTCTTGATGGTGACATTGTTCCTTCGGCTATTGATCACACTTCTAGTGTGAACCATGATTTAGAGGAGATGTTTGGCTTCTTGAACTTGGATGTTGTCACATCAGATCCCATTCTTGAGACTTGTATTTTGTCTCCTCCATCTACTATTGCATTTGATGATGCTCATATTAGCACAAGTTTAGCCTCTCGTGATTCAGTGTAGTCAGATCTACATCATCTTCTAGCTACATCCATTTGGGATGCATACTTGACAGACATTGACGGGTTGTTTGTTGAGTTTAATATTTCATATTTGGGAGACATCATCAAAAGAATATACGAAATCAAATTAATTCAAAAATAGTACATGAAATACACATAATATAGGCTTGTAAATAAAGTCAAATAATAAATATTAATAAATTTATTATTAAAGAATGCCAAGTGATAATCATGAAAAACACATTAGCTAGTGATGATGTCAATGAATGAGATTGTCAGACAAAAGAGGAAAATAATGAATGGTTGTGTGGCTCTCATTAGCTAAGAACACTCATATAGCTAAATGGCAATAAAACATAAGAATATGCCACTAATGAGGTAGGTGAATAACATGCACATACAAAGGATGAGGCAAACCAATACTTCCCTTGTGGTAACATGGATCCAAGTAAAAATGACTATTTAAAATAAATTTATCATCAATTAATTTAAAATAAACACAATGATAATATTCAGTTCTATCAAGCCTTATGTGAAATGTAAAAGAATTTAAGTTTTAATATTATATCCATAGTCATTGCTATAAAGAATAAAATGACTATTTCAAGCTACAAATTATGTTCTCACTTCCTTTTACCCCAAAACCATAAATATGTTTTATATAATTTATTTCCTCAATATCCCCATGCAAGAAAGTAAATTTAATATCCATTCATTCTACTTTTAAATCATAATTAGTAGAAATATAAAGTAGAGATCTAATAGAGATTAATTTTTTTATAGGATAAAACATTTCACTAAGATCAAGCCCCACAACCTAGGAGTAGCATTTGACCACCAATGTTGCCTAGTAATTTTTAACTAGCTACATTTTGTAAATTTAATCTTAAAAATAGTATCCTTAGAAAAATTTAATATAAAATATTTATCATTTTTTATTGTCATGAATCTATGAGGGCCAATTGAGTACAAATTGTGTGTAAATAATATTATTCACAATTTTCTAATAACCTATATCTCATGAAGGAAAGGTGAGAGAATACAATGGATGAATAACATTTTTCATATATATTATTTCCAACAAGATGTAACAATATATTGTAAAGATAAAATAGATATTCTAAAGCTTTAAAGAATAACACATAAATATGAATAGAGCTTCCTCCATAATAAAATTTGGTATGGTGAGTACAAAATATATAATTTTAGAGTATGTTAATTCTTCATAATTATAATGCATACGAAAAATGTTAAAATGTATGTTGAAATATAAACAAGCTTTAAAGTATAAATACAACCTCTTTTTGAGATTTCCCTTATGAAATAAAAATGTTATTGTTCTGAAATCTCCTAGAAGCTAAAGATATTTTACCCTTTGATATTTAGAATGTAATATTTTTTTTCCTCAAATCCTATAGTTGAACACAAGGCTAAAACCATGGCAAAAAAATAAATAAATTGGTAGATTGCTCAAAGAACAACAAGCTCCTCAATATATAACACCAATAGGCCTCATTTTCCCTATAAAAAAAATAACTAGAATATTTATGAAATTCTTTCCTGAATTTAGCCCCACTTTTTCTTGTAACTCCCCATTAATTTCTTGTCATGTAATTTATCATGCAACAACTACTAATTGTTGGTTTACATCAAAATTTTATGGAAACCTACACTTCCCATATTATTCATTATTATTTTATTTTCTACTTCTAAATTGTGGGCCCTTTATTAAAATATATTTATATCATTATAGGGAAAATAAGGATAGGGATCACATAAGTAATTTAAAAATGAATATTACAAGTCTACCTTTCCAAAATTTCTTTCCCACGAGTAATATAGTGTTTGGTGCTTAATAATCAATGGTCCCTTCCATGTAGCATATTTTTTAGGTAGGTTCTTCTAATGAACCAATTTGTTTGTGACTATTCTACTTCTTGACCTCTTTTCTTATGTGTCAGTGATGGATTTTGCAATGAAAATAAGCTTCCCTTCATCATCCAATGGTAGTGATTTTACTTTTGGTGCAATACATTAAATCCAATTTCCCTTTTTGAGGTGAGACACATAGAAAACATTGTGATCTTTTCTATCTTCTAGAAATTCCAACTCATAAGCAACTTTGTCAAATCTTCTCATAATTTTATAAGGTCCATAAAAGTGACTTGTTTGAGTAAATTTCAACCCCAAATCATTTTAAGTAGGTCATCCTTGAGGGACACCAAAAGATCTTAACTATGCCCTAACAATTCAATAGTGGCTAGTAACTTGATATTAGTGAATACCAAACCTATTAAGGTTAGTGCACCATATCCATACAAAGCCATAAAGAGTTTCATAACAATGGAAATATAATAGGTGTTATTGTATTAATATTTTGTAAGCTAAAACCACTTGATCCAAGCTATCTACTAGTTTGTGACATAGTTTCTTAAATAGCCTTCAACCCACTTATTCATTATTTTTACTTGTCCGTCTATCTATCATTAAAATATATTACTTAGAGTAAGCTTGGTACTACTTAAATAAAATAAACCTTTCTAAAAAGAGATAAGTGTTGACCACTCAGAATACTGAGAGGGAGGATTGTATTGGTATTCTATTAAACCATCCAATTACCAAGGCATACTTAACTATAACAAGAAATGAAATCGTGAATCACCCATAACACACATAATACATGAACACTAATATTTTTACATGGAAACCCAAAGTGGGAAAAACCATAGTGAGGATTAGCTCACAATATATTATAACTGGTTACAAATATTATAGAAAGGCTCTCATTTCCAAGTGGACTCACTGTCCAAATGAACTCACTATTCATAGATAAAAGAAAGATAGAAAGAAGTGGCTTCACAACCAAGATTTGAACTAATACAAAGTGCATCTAACATATGATAGACTTAGTTCCTTTGAAGATCAAGTTAGTAATACACTTTATCTAACTAGAAAGGTGAAAAATAGGTGTGTGAGGGCTTGAAATGTGGGTGTGAGCCAAATATGGTAGGAAATACACTTATTTTCCTCTATTTCATTAGGAAATGAGATCCACACAATGAAATGAATGTCAACCCCAAGTGAATCAAGTCAAAGTGTGAATTTACTGATTTCATTTTTTGTAAGGATGGGATTAAACAACACTTTGGGGAGAAAGATTAAAAATAAAAAACTAACTCTAAAATACAACCTACAAAGTGCATCTAATAGATTAAGCTCTATTTTGATGGAACCAAAAATTAAAATGCAGATTTGAGAAAGGGAAAATGATGTGTACCAGTCACTAAAACTACTTTTCTAAAGCTATCTGAGGACTCATTCACCCTATGGAAAATGTGTCCTAACTAGGGCTCTATAAAAATAGTTTTTGGGTTCTTTTCTCCTATGTTTGCACTCCTATATTTTCATAGTCAAAAAACTAGAAATAAATCTTGTAGGTGAATTTCCATGAAATTGCAACAATGATGACAACAAATGCAACATTGACAACATTGCATTTTTTCTCTTTAAGAGATCTTCCACCTAAATCTGCAAACACAAATCAAGAAGGAAAAATGTTTTGTCTATGGTGAATAGGGGTTTTCCTTGTTCAAAACACATTTTGGTAATCAAACATTGAAATGAAACAATGAATATGAAGAAATGATGAATGAAAAAAGCAATTTCACAACTCACCAAACCTTTGAATACACCTTAGAATATAGATCTGCAATTTGCATGAAATGGATTCAATGGATGTGGATTCTTGAAACTTTATTTGAAACAATACCTTGAATGCTTGAATGGATCTTGAACACTACATCAACATATTAGCTGAAATAGCATACATGATGTAAGAAGACTTTGACATGATAATAGGATCTTGATTGTTGCAATAATTCTTCAATAAATTTACTTTTGAATACCTTGAAAATTCTCTTGATAATGCTCTAATAATGCTCACTTTAATATCCTTAGCTTGCTTGAAAATCTTAGATTGCTTAGATGAAACTTAGTGGAATGACCTTATATTTGTAGGTATGATAAAATTAATACCCAAAATTCAAATAACAAAAACTGTCATGTGAATATGAATTTGTAATCATTAAAATACCACAAAAAACATAATTTAAATTAAGGTCCAAGGTCTAAGTGAGGACCCATTTTCCTATGGGCGAATGGGTCCTAGGTCACTTACCTAGGACACACATTTCTCTGTGATAAGTGTTATGTTATGGCATTAATGAGTGTCGAGTTTTCCTCTTTAGTATTTTCAATTAATTAGGCTTGGATTTGAATTAAAGGGGCCAATTAAGGAAAATTAACCTCAATTAATTAATAAAGCCCTAAATAAGTGTGAAATTATAAAGGTACACCTTAAAATAACAAAAATAAGGCACAATTAAGTCCATTTTATTTAATAGGTCCCTAAACTTAATGTGAATATGTAAAATACATATTACAACACTAAATTAAGACATAATTTAGTTTATTTTATTTAACATTTATTCCCATTTTAAGTGTGAAAAAGGGATACATTTTTCTACAATAAATTTAGTCCCCACTTTAGTGAGAGGATGACCCCATGTCAAACTCACAATAAAGTAGACATTCAAGACTCGTATTTATGCAATAATGACAAAGATAATCAATCATACAATATCAAAGACAAGGAAAGAAATGAGAACAGATTAAGCTTCGACTGTCCAACATAATATGGAACATGTTTAAGTTGTTTGTCCAAAAGGGAGGATCAAGCCTTAACTATCCAACACAATATGGAACATGTCTCTACTCTTTGTCCAACACGTTCACAAGCAGAATTCTATGTCCACTATGCAAATAACACACATGCTCACATGGGCTAATGGAACCTCAGGCCGTCCACTAGATGAGCCCCCAAGAAAGTAGCTTAGTGAGAGAGTCATGCCAAGTCTATAGTCTCTCACTATACTTACCATACCAAATTTGTCTCTCTAACAACTCTGAAAGGGTGCCACATACACTATGACTTCAAGCTTCATAAGGTTAACAAGCTTTATTATGTTAAACACTTTTAAACAAAATTCACACACACACTATGACTTCGAGCTTCAAAAGGTTAACAAGCCTTATATATAAGTTTTTTAAAATGAATCTTTCTTAGTATGTGTAAGGTATCTTCTTAGGGATCATAGTTCCTAATGTATCCAAGAGAGGACAAGTCCAATATAAGAGCATTACAAGGTATGTGTAGGATCATCATGGAAAAAATAGGCCCTTAAGTGGCGATAAAATTAAAAAAAATCAGAGTTAGGCAACTTGATGTAAAAAATTAAATAATTTATGTATATTATTTCAAAAATATGTAAGAATAGAATCTGTAGCAAATTGAATGTAGTTTCTAAACTACTAGGTTTATTTTTTTTAAAAATCTATTTGGTAAAAATTTGAAATTTCAATGTAGTAGTACTTAAATTTTAGGGAAAAAATAAGTAGGTGTCTGTTTGACCACCCTAACCAAAATAAAATGTATTTTTATAATATTTTAGATATAAGTAGAGGACTCATGTACCAATGTGATGTATATTCTTTTATAAATTGTTTCCAAGTAAATAATTAATTATGAATTTTGTATTACAACTTTTAAAAAATATAAAAACTCATATGTTTGACCACCTTAACTTGGTCAAAACTTTAAGAAATTTAGTTTTTTTAATCCTATATTATGCAAAGCATAGAGTGTGATGCATGTTTCAAATTCAAAAAATGTGATACTGTTTGAAAGCTATAGATGTTTTTCAATCAGCCTATCAATCAAGACTTTAGTTGTAATTCAAATAGAAAATGAATAATAATTATTTATTAAATTCAAAGTAAAACATAATTTATATTGGTGGAAATCTGATAATATCCTTTAAAAACCCTTTTCGTTTCATCAATTTTGGGTAAAAAATGTTGTCAGTCACATACCCTACAACTTAGGGATTGTAATGCATAGCATCACCACTAAGAGGAAATCCATACACTAAGAAATATTATGCTCTCAGAGGACATCAAACCCAATGACACCACCAGAAAAAGGATACATCACAACAAGAAAGAAAATACCACAAAGAAACACGAGGATGCCAAATATTTCAAAATAATAATGCCAATCTATGCCCCCACTTTGAAGGAATTTCTACACCATTGTTGTGAGCAATAACTTCAAAGTAGCAAATAGTCAGTGCTAAAGAGGACATGAGAGCTTACTTGGAAAGCCCTATGCCAAGTCATATGTTTCCAAATGAAGCTACATCATGAAAAGGATTTCCCCCAAAATGAAATCTCAAAGCACATAAGGGATCCATGGATTCAAGGTTAGTATATATTTTCTACAATGTTGCTATAGAGCTCAAAAACGTCATCATTCCCCAAATACTCACAGAACATGAAGAATGACACATAGAGAGTGAAAACAAAAAAAAATATTTCAAGTCAACATGGAAGAGACCTAAATGTCTTGATACCTTGTGTCATCCCTAAAAGGAAAACACAAGACAATACAAAAGATAAATTTTTACGAGATGGAGAAGAATGTAGATACATATAGAGGAATGCATATAAAGAAAGATACATTAAATAGAATAGTATAGGGTATCACATTACACAATGAAATAAAATAAAGAAAAATGTAAAATAAAACAAAGCAAAAAGTCTAATAAGGCACATGTGAGTCGACCTATAGCAGGTCAACTACATCCCAATCTTGCTCAGTATATACAAAAGGTAGAGAAGTGTTGAACAAGGACAAGCACCAAGTCCAACACTCTTATTAGAAGGATCATTGTTTAATATCATAGAAGAGGAAAACATTAAATTCAACTCATTATGCACTTCCTCGTTAATCTTAGCAATTTTAATGTCCAAATTAATCACAGCGAGAGGTCTAATGATAATATCCATAGAAGTTTGTTGTTTTTTATGTCATGGCAAGGGTGGAGAGACATCATGCCTTGTTGGAGACAAGTTTAGATTTTTATTTTCTATGTTATTTTCTTTTTCTTTTTCTTGCAAAAAACAAGAAATAACATGACATATATGCCTATGCTCTCTAGCATTTTTCTTTCTTTCATTCAATTTTAAAGTTCTACTTGTGTAGGAGTAGGTTTATCAACCATAGGTTTATTTTATTCCCTTAAGGGAGGAACAAAAGAAACCATGGGAGGTTTTTCAACAACTTTCTCTTTAGCTTTGTAAAGTTGTTTGACTTTAGGAGGCACAATGGGATTCATTTGGTTATCTCGTGGTCTCTTATATAAAATGGGTAAAGGATTTGTCATGGGCCACTCTTGGTTACTTGGAAGGGATTTAGGTTCAATCATGGTCTTATCAAGGATATGAGGCTCAATCATGGGTTAAGACATGTTGCTAAGGGATAATTCTACAATAGTTTTTTCCTTAAACTTTTGATAGGATTTAAGAAAGAAGTCTTCACAGGGTCTGATAGTTTCAATAGGCTTAGACCAAAACAAATCCAATGAAAAGTTCCCATGGGAAGAAATGGGAATAAAGCCACTATGATTCATAGTAAATATCTTATTTCCAAATGGAAAATTTAAACATTTATGCAAAATCGACAGGATGACGTTCATGGAGTGAATCCATGGATAGCTTAACTTCACATGAAATTAGTTTGATGATGGGATGATGGTGAATGAGATAGTTAATTTTTTCAATCCAACCTTTAGAGGGAGATTTATTGAGCCAATCATAGGGAACACAAAACCATAATGCATTTTGATCCATGCTTTCAGTTTTTCATATGTATCTTGATAGAGTTCATGCATCAATAGGAATTCTTTAGTGATCACATTCTCTACACAAATAGGATAAATTAATATCCCATTATTAGGCTTTTCATTGATTCTTCCAGCTATGTAAAGTGGACCATCGAGTGCATGTTTAAGTATGTCTTGTTGTGAGAAAGCAATTTCAAGCAACATATTAGTTGGACCCTTATGAGGTTTAGCATCAATAAATGCAACTAAATAATTCATAAGGTTGTTCTCATTGTCTTTCATGTTTTCATCATCTACATCAGTATTCATCACATCATTCTTTGTTTCACTAGCTTTGAAAAAGGATATATTATGATTAGGCATAGGATTGGTAAATATTTGAAAACTTTGATTAGGAGGAGCTATAAACTTATTACCTTGATCATTAACATCTCCAATTATTATATATGATTAGAATCAATGAGGTCTTGCACAAGATGTTTAAGACACTTTCAATTATGTTTTTCATCATGTCCATTTTGTGGATGGAAAAGGAAATAGGCATTTGGTCTATAGTTGGGGGCTAAAGGCTTAGTAGGATTAGGAGCTCTAACAGGAGGTAAGGATATCAAATTCTTCTCTAAGACATGGTATTATGAAGGGTATCAGGTAGAGGTGTAAACTATTTGTTTCTATCTGCCAAGGTATATGGTTTTGTTGTTTTTATAGCATCCATTTGGGTGTCAACATTTTGATTTGATTGAGAGGGATTAAGTTGTAGGAAACCCTTATTTTGTTTCTTGAAAGGTTGGTAGTTGGTTTGAGGTGTGGATTTAGACTTTTCAGGACAACTAGAGGGAGTTTGCACTTCATGACTACTAACTAAATTTTGACAATCAAGAAGGGTTGTACATAACTATGTGAAGGAAGGAAATCTTAACATCTCAAGCTTAGTTTGGATATTTTCTTGAAAATTGGAAATATTTAACATTCTTTGAATGCCAACATTAGGAATATTAATGTTTATTTGTGAATAAATCATTTGATATTGCACTATGAAATCCATGACATTTTCATCAACCTTTTGTTTACATGTCATCAAATCAGCTAAGGTCATCTTGGGACCCTTGTGAATTTGGAAGTGGTTGTAAAATACATCAATAAGTTCATTGAATGAACCAATTGAGTTATTCGGTAAGGAGCAAAACCACTCTAAGGAAACACATTTGAAGGATCAAGGGAATAACTTAGCCAAAAGTTTATCTTCAAAAATGAAGTCACTACATAAGTCTTTGTAAGAAGAAGAATGACTAACGAGATCTCCTTTCCCACCATATTTCTCAAACCTAGGAACTTCTATCCCTTGTGGAATTTTTGTTCTCAATATCTCCAAGGATAAGGGATTTTTTTTATGTATTGTGAAGGTTGTCCATTTTTGTTTTGATTTAGGGTGGTCATTTGTTGTTGGGGGGGATGACATGTTTTGTAAAAGCGTGTTAAGGATGGGATTGTTGTTGGTATTATGAGATGGAGGGGAATAAGGTGGAGTGGTGTATGTTTGTGGAGGGAAAATGAATTTTAGATTTGTGAGGGGGGTAGGCTGAGGAGATATGAGATTTGAATTCTCAAATCCATAAGGGTTCTGAGTGGAAATACCTAAGGAAGTGTTGGCATTGCTATTAGGTTGAATGGTTGTGGTAACATAAGTACAAGTGTATGTAGGAATAGAGGTAAGGGTTGTGGAAGGAGGAATTGAATTCCCACATTGACTTTGGAATCATGTACACATCCAAAATCGATATCCAAAAACTCAAAACAACCTTGTATATATATCAAACTTCTTCAAAAACATCAATTAGGTCGGCCTAATTAGATCTAGCCCTAAATAATACAAAGTGTGCTTTGTGGACACCTAATTCAAATAAAAAATTCCTTTCCACCTAAAAACATGTAATATAGGTTAGCATGGACCTCTAATAGCTCCTTCTTACATTCACATTGCATATTTAATCTTTGCAACTCTTTACATACATTAGGTTGGCCAGGCATAGGAACTAAGAGTAAAATACTTCAACTATTCATTAAGACACATGGACCTCAAAATATCATGCCAACTGGAAAACACAATGCATAGACACCTGTTAACATTCTCCCAAAACCACAAGGTCTAACTCAAACCTGTAGAGGAGTGTGCACCAAATAAGTCATAACTAATGTTCAACACACAAAATACTGAGAGTGGTGGGGTGAATTAGTATTCTACTAAACCAATTAATTGCTAACCATCCAATTATTACAATATATCATGCTATAGTACTAATTAAAATCATGGAAATGAACATAGCATCACACAACTCATAGACACCAGGTTTTTAATGTGGAAAACTCAAAGTGGGAAAAACCATGGTGAGGATTAACTCACAATATATTATAACCAGTTACAAAATATTACATGGCATACTGCCAAGACACACTTTCCTTGAAGGGCTCATAGTTAGAGTACAAAATATATGGCTTACTACCATAATACATAAAGATATGGCTCAATACCAAGAATGTGAACTAAAAGGAATGCACCATTTGAGTGCTAAGTACATTTTCAATTAAGCTCATGAAAACAAAAAAAAAAATCATTGGTTTGTAGAAACATAACAACTATCAACAACTTCACAATATTACATTGTCACATATATTCACACTATCACACCTTCACTCTCTATCTCACTAATATATGGATGTTCCCTATGTATATACTTAATTACATCTTGATACATCAATTAGGTTGGCCTAATTGAATGTTGTCAACTTAACTCAAAATGTCTTATCAGCCTCAAAACAAATACTTCTTTGGCTCTTAAAACCAAGAATGCAAGACATAATCTAGGTCGGATCGGATCTAAAAATAAGCCTTCATGAACCATGCATTGCATGTACGAGTTGACCAAAAGAGAAACATACCAAAACTATAAGTTGAACTTCTAACATTTAAACCTTCCAACTTATTGAACTAAAAATTTTGATTCCCCTAATCACGACTACATCTGAGACCTTTGAAAAACATATCAAAATTATATGAGCTGACATATAGTTTAATGTGATTTCAGACCAAATTACCAGATCTATGTAGCATAGACATAGTTTACCAAATGGGAAGATAGTCAATCACCAAACAATCTTGGAATCAATTACAACAAAGAAAACAATACCAAAGGTCTCCTTCTTCATTCTTCCAACAATCTCCCCCATTTTCATTGATGGAAGCATGTGACATAGATGAAACTTACTTCAAAACCAAAATTTGTGCAACAAATGTTTATTCAACTCCCCCTTTGAAAAACATAAAATTGAAACCAAAACATTATTTACACTAAACCTTCTTCACATAGAACCTTATCCCCCTTTAACATCAAGGACAAAGGGTAGGAAAACATAAATAGTAAAGAGTTAGGGGTACCTTGTAGTTCTTTGAGAATTTCTTCCCAAGTTGGTTTACCATCATCCCAAATCCTTTTAGCTTTGGTAAGAGATTTATGCATTGATTCCAGTTCCACTAAGCATTCTTCTCCTTCTTACAGAGTGGAAGGATTAATGTTCATCTTCTCCAATCTTTCTACATATACCAAGGAACTTGATAGGGAGATATGTTTGGACACTACTAGATCTCCAAGCTAACCAAATTTCCTTATTGCATCTTTTTTTGCCTTTGCAGAATAAAGAAATAATTTTAAAGGTCTGCAATGGAAGTCCAACCAATGTAGTTTATATCATCTACAACCTTGAAGACTCTAGAGGCATCAATAAGCTGAGACTCAATTAAGTCCATCAAGTCCTCGATACCTCGAGTGACATTAGGCAACTACATGCAATAAACAAATTATAACTGGGATTCCTCATCACAATCCTTCACCTCTTTCAAACTTTGTAATATCTATCATGTGCAATGGCACATTTATCATGTAGAATTAGTAGTCTTTTCTCTAGAATACTTGTGTCTACCTCTTTTATATTTTTTACCTTAATATTAGAGGCATATTCCTTAATAGAATCAACTGTACACTTTAGGTTCTCAAATGGTGTTAAGGAATCATCAGTGGTGACACCTAGGGCTGTTTCCTACAAATATCCAATAGTTACATTTATCAGATTATTTCCTTTTTGATAAGCTTCAGTAGTTTCTTATCTAGCAGAGTTGAGAAAAGTACCAAAAATCTTTATTTTCTCACTTGGTGCAATCTTAGTCAAATATACATAACCTGGATGTGATGGTAGCTTTATTAGTTGAGGTGGCATCACTAGTTGTAGCATTGTTTTCCTTTCCAAAAATCCTTTGAGAGTGCTTTTAGATGATTCTTTGGTTGGATTTGGTGGCTCAATAGTTTTTGGATTCTCTTCTTCACTTCTTTCAGCCTTGGTGGCTTTCTTGACTTCATCTTCCTTCATTTCTTTTTCTTTCTATTTTTCCTTTTTGTCTTCTTTTTCTTTTTCCTTTTCTTCTTTTGAGGATTTTCTAGAATATTTATCTTTTTTTTATTTCTTGTTATTATCATCATCATCCTTATCACCATTGTCCTTTTTTTCCTTGCTCCTTTCTCCTTCATCTTTACTCTTCTTCACCATTGTTTCCAGTAGATTCATGATGTTCTTTGGTTGCATTACTAGTATCATCCTTATGTTGATCTTCAGACTGTTTGTTGGCAGTATCCTCTGTATCATTCAGAGGGGAAGGATTATCTAAAACCTCATGTATTTCACCAACACTTTCCAAGATTGGATGATCCATTGCCTTTGTGACAGTGACATGCTCCTAACCCTGAGTTGTATGGGATGAAGATCTAGTTCTTGTCCCATAGTTCATTGCCAAGTTTTTGATTGTGTCCAAAGTTTCCTTTCTTACTATTTGTATACTGTCTATCTCCTTTGTCATAAGCATGTTGACTCTTTGCTTGAATCTAAATAGAGTAGAACATTCTTTGAATAGATTAGAAGCCTCTTCTTCAGATAAAGAGGATACATAAGAAATATAGGCATCATTTTTCATCTTTTCATCATCATTTATAGCCTCTTTCCTTCTTTCTACTAACACTGTCCAGACATTTTCAGTCACTTTCTTCCAAATTATTTCCACACACATTGCAAATAACTATGTACTAAATGAAAGCATTAATAAAAATTCCCTTATCTTCATCATTGACTTCATCAAACAATTTGGTAGATGACATAAGATCTTCAGCATCTATCATATTATTCACTAAGGCTCCTAGATTTAAAGATGGTCTATCGCTTACCAGAGGAAAGGCAGGCATGTCCTCCTAAGGATCAGATGTTCCTTCTTCATTCTTCTTTTCATGCACATGAATTTTGAAAGTTTTCTCTTCTTCCTATGTCTCTTCATATATTGAAATATCGACACTAGTTTCTACTTCTTCATTGCTAGTAGAGGTGCCCCTCCTTCTATTTCTTTTCAATTGATGCTCTTATGGTATGTCAAGATCTATTTCTTTGTGTATAGCATCACTTAAGTTTCTCTTCCTATTTTCCATTTTCTTTACTCTTCTTTTTCCCAGAGTAACAGATGGTGCAACAGGAGGTATGTTCTTCCTTTTAGAAGCATGAGTATTGGGTCTGATGGAGGTAGGTACATCAACTAATGCCAGAGTACTATGTTCTTTCTTCTTTCCTTTCTCTATTTAAGCAACACTGGAAGTAGGTGTAGTGGAAGAAGATATTCTTCTAGATTTCCTAGGTTTGGAGGAAAGTTCATCAGACTTGGACTTCCTCTCATCAAGGGCTTCCTTCAATTGATCAATGTCTTTAGTAAATGGACCTTAGAAGAATTCCTCAACATTATTTCTTATTTTTTTTATCTATGGGATGTATAGGTTTCCAAATGCACTTCTTTGTCCTTTTCTTCATATGTTCCATTTCAGGGTAGAGAGGGGTCCCTTGGACTACTTAGCAAAATTTTAATAAACCTCTCAGCAAGTTGTTCATCAACCTCATATCCCAATGGCTCTATCCAGAGAGTTCTGGGTTCAACTACTTCCATGATACATTCATCAGTGCTCACAAGAAGAGTTATGTCCTTTGCATAATTTTTCACTAGGCTTTTGGGAACCCTTTCCCTTTCATTCATGTCATTCTGAAAAACTACAAAGAATGTAGTCAATGCATTATTCTATGCTCTAAAGTCTCCAAGACTATGTAGGTGCTCAAATATTTTATGTGCAACTATCCTATTGTATTCGCATATGATGTTTTTCCTTCTTGATAATTCTCTCAAAAACTAGAATAGTAAGCAAACTACCAATGTCACAAACTTAAAAGAGTGTTTCTTTCTTTTAATCAGGATTAAATTCTCCATAAGTTATTGTCAAAGTAGCTCACATAGATCATAATCTCTCCCATTTACTACCATTTCATATGTAGTATGAATTGTCATGGTAGACACAAAATTCCCTCGATTGGTAAAATATATTTTATGTCCTTGATCATGATAGTACAACATACTTCACAACTAGGTTTGCGATAGGACTAGTAGTCAAAGATCTCCTATCAAATGTGGCTTTAGTTAGCTTCATAACTGCATCATTTTTCTTATCTTTTAGCATTGGTAAGGGTCCAGTGGCACAAAGACCAGTTATGGCTTGGATAATTTGTGATTAACCCAACTACGCTTAATATATCCACACAAAATTATCATGCACCCTACTTAGTTCCATCCTAACAAATTTAGAGTCCATCTCATTTGAAAAGTTAGGGAACCAATTCCACACATCTAGCTTCTTCCATACTAGGTTTTCATATTCAAGTTTTACAAAGTGATCATCTCCTATCAATTCTTCCATCCATAAATCCCTAAGTTCTTGGTGGTTAAATTCTTCTAATTTTCCATGAATTTATGTTCTAGTGTCTTAAGTGGGTAGAACATTATCGAGAATATGCGAGAATGCACCCAAGGGGTCAATTTCAAAAACTTTCAAGGAATACCTTCTAAATTTAGGTCGGGGTCTCTCAGAAACTTCCACAATAGTAGGATTAGCCATTTTTTTCCTCAAATTTCTTGTAAAGTTGCTTCAAACTAAAACACACAAAGTTCAGATAACAATAAATACCTTTTCAAGCTTTATCGAAAACAAGGGATTGATACCAATTTCTTCGAATCACTTTTGAACTTTCTTCAGCTCACTCTGCTTCTTTCAATTTTTCAAATGTGATTTAATTCAACTTAGTTTCTCACTTTATGACTTACCAAATTTTCCCTAATTTTGCATTAAATGCACTTCGACTTCAAAAAGTTGATAAATTCTTTGTGGAATACACTCTAAACCCTAAAATGTTTTGCAATTCTTTAGGTTTACACATTTTCTATCAAAAACTTCTTCAACATCTTTAGAATGATGCTTTACATGGTATGTCCTTGTATCACTACTTGACACTTCTTATATCAAGGGTTTGTTAGATTTCTTAGTCACTACTCCCCGTAAAACCATTGCTAGGTTTAGTTTTTAGAAGAAGTATCTACACCAGAAATACATGTAGATGCATTTGAATAATTCTTATTCTCTGGATCTTCCTTTTTATTTCAAATCTTATCCATTTCTTTTCTCACTTCATTAGGATCTACCTTGTTCATAGGTTTGTTATTTTGTTTTGGATCAGGTTTCTTCTCAATTTTGCTTAAGCAGAATTTTGAAATGTGTCCCAGTTTGTTGCAAGTGTAGTACACAACATGTTTATGATCAAACTAATTTGGATTTATCATTGATTTGCATTGATTAGCTTTATTTCCAAAAGCATAGCATATATAGCAATAGCCTTGAAAAAATTGAGTCATTCTACTAGTATTGAATATATTCATAATTGTATGACTTCTACAAGTTCAGTAGCTCTATGCCCAAACTTATTGCAAGCAACATTTTAAGGGAAAGAATAAAACATTCAAATTCATTCTACTTCTACATATAGTTTCCCTATGAACAACTTTATTGCATGAGAAACAAATTCCATTGCAAGATGCGTACCTTTGAGTATTAGGTTGTTGAATAGGAATCCTTTCAGTATTGCTTATATGATTCTTGATATTCCTTTTGTTGCTTTCATTATTCCCTTGATTGTTCACTTTGTTTGGACCCTAATTTTCTTTTGAACTTTGTCCTTCTTCAAGTCCTAGACCGCCTTTATCCTTAGCTGGTTTCTAAAATGCAATCAACTCATCAAGATATATAGTACTTGTCTTAAATTTTTCTTCATGAGCTCTTGCTAATTCAAAGTTAGATCTTAGAGTTACCAGTGCTTCTTGTTCAAGCTTTGTGCATTCATTAATTTTTCTCTAGATTTTGGCTTTCTGACATTCTTCAATTCTTTTCTTTTCTTCTAGTTGCATCTTTAGTCTGATGATGTCTCCATTAGCCTTCTTTAGTTGATCACTAAATTCTCTATGCCTTTCTTTGAACTTCTTATTTTCTCTCTTAATTTTTTGATGCATTCATTTGCTTCTTTCAAGTTTTCCTTTAGAGACTCTTTCTCATCTTCACTTTTATCTAGATCTTCAAGAGTAGCATGGAGTTCCTTAGTTGCAAAGATCTCTTCCGGTGGAACATGATAATTTTTATCAACCATATGTTCAAAGTTCAAGATCTTCCTTACATTGTTAATATTCTCAAAAGGAACAAAGCTCTGATACCAATTATTGAACACATAGAATACTGAGAGGGGGCTTGAATCAATATTCTTCTAAACCAATTGATTGCTAACTATCCAATTATTACAATATATCTTGTTACAACAATAAGTAAAATCTTGGAAATGAACATAGCATCACACAACTCATAAACACTAGGATTTTTACATGGAAAAACCAAAGTGGGAAAAACCATGGTGAGGATTAACTCACAATGTTTACAAAATATTACATGGTACATTGTCAAGACATAATTTCCTTGAAGGGCTCACAACTGGAGTACAAAAGATATGGCTTATCACCAGAATACAGAAAGATATGGTTGACTACCAAGAATGTGAATTGAAAGGAATGCACCTTTTGAGTGTTGAGTATAGCTCCAATCACGATCAAGAAAACATAATTTTGCACCGATTTGTAGAAACATAACAACTATCAACAACTTCACAATATTACACTATTGCATATATTCACACTATCATACCTTTTCTCTAATAGGATGTAGGAAACTTAACTAAAAATGTCTTATCAACCTCAAAACAAAAAAATATTTGGTGCTAAAAAACAAGAATGCAAGAAACAATTTAGGTCAACCCGAACCTAAAAATAAGACTTCATGAACTATGTATTGCATGTACAAGTTAGACATAAGAGAAATATACCAAAACTATAAGTCAAACTTCTAGCATTTAAACCTTCAAACTTATCCAACTAAAATTGTTGATTCCCTGATCATGACTGCATTTGAGACCTTTGAAAAACATATCAAAATTATATGAGTTGGCATACACTTCAGAGTGATTTCAGACCAAATTACTAGATAGATGTACCACAAACATAGTTTACCGGATGGGAAGATAGTCAATCACCAAACAATGTTCGAATCAATGACAACAAAGACAACAAACCCAAAGGTCTCCTTCATTATTCAAACAACTAATACACAAAAAATTAAGTAAACCTTATATGTTGATCTTTTGTTACTTGCAACTTGCAAACCACTTATTTAGATGAAATGAATTTTTGAAATAAGTTGCTACTAATATCCATAAACATATTATAATCACAAAGGTAAATCTCAAGGGGTGAACAAATGTAGAAAAAATTACTGGAGGGATCTATGTACTAAAATTGTTGGTGTAGACACTGAGCAAAAATATGTGAATGTTCCTATTTGTGGATCAAACCCTCTTGAAAAATATATCTTCTACAATCATTGTTCATACTATTTTGACATCTACATAATGTAGTTTTGACATGAATGCCAAATCATTAATGACAACCTTCTTCATTCTTTCAACAATCTCCCCCTTTATCATTGATGGTAACATGTGCCAAACAAAACTTCTCTCCTCAAATATCTCTCCCCCTTTGACATCAAGCTAAAAGGGTGTACCAATACATTGGATACTCTCCCTCAAACATATGTTTAGATAGAAATTAATGTACTAGCTCCCCCTTAGAGAGATAATGAAAAGCTCTTAATAAAACCACAAATTTATAAAAGAATTTGAAAAAATTGAAACATGCATAAAATTAGAAATGGTCAACCTGAAGATGTTGACCCCTAAAGCTTCTGAAGAATAGCTTGCCAAGTAGATTTAACTTCTTCTGAGTTCTTTGTTACTACAAGCATCCTATGCTAAGATTCAAGCTCCATTAATGTTTCTTCTCCTTCTTCCATAGTACTAGGGGTAATATTTAGCTTTGAGATTCTACTAATACTGGAAAGGGCACTTGAGATAGGTATGTGCTTTGTTTCTACCAAGTCCCTTAATTTCCCAAGCTACTTGATAAGATCTTCCTTCTGGCTCTATAAGGTGAAAAATCTATCATGCAAGTCCACTATACTAGTCCAAGTTTGATCATTCCTATCTAGTGTCATATCATAGACACTTGAAGCATTACTTATCTAGGACTCAATTGTGTCTATTTCATTTATTATTCCTTGTGTAGCTTCTGGCCACTTCACGCAACACAAAAAAAATGTTTTTGCATCTTCTTCACAAGATTGTACTTCCTTCGAACATTCTTCAACTTTAGTATGTGTAGATGTCCATTTATTTGTAATTTACATCAAATTATTCTCTAATATCCTTGTATAAACCTCTATTTCCACTTGACCCTTCAATTTGAAAGCATATTCCTTAAAGGAATCAATTAGTAATTTAAAATTTTCCACAACAAACAAAGATGTATCAATATTAGTTCTTGGTGTAATCTCCTACAATGTCTTGATGGACTCATCCATCATTTCACCACTCCTTTGGTGAGTCTCAATGATTTCTTTTCTATTTGATGCATGAAACACATTACCTAGCTACAACTTATGAGTGGGAGATATCTTGTTTAGATCAACACTACCCTGCTACATGGGAAACTACAAAAATTGAGAAGAGACAACTGGTTGGAACCTTAACTTCTTAGACAATAGACCTTTTAGAGGATTATCGAAGGATGATTCACCAAAGGGATTAGGTAATTCCTCATATTTATCTACTTCATTATTTTCGATATCAATGTCCTCTTCTTCCTTTTTCTTTTCTTCTTCATTAGAGGCCTTATCTTTATCTTTGTCTCCATCTTCCTTTTCCTCTTCATCTCCTTTGGCCTTTTTCTTCTCTCCTTTTTCAATCTCTTCATTTTTATCTTCTTCTCCTTACTTTTCACCATCATTCGCTCTTTCCTAATTCTCTTCATATCTTTGCTCATTAGCTGCATGATTCTTTTCACCTTCATCGATGCTCTATTCTACATCTACTAGAAGAGTAGATATCTACGGGTTTCCTTGATCTATAGTAGTAAGTGTCATCGAAGGAATAGGAGTGTCATCCTTTGTGGTTTCCTCTTCAATCACAATTTATCCTTTAGGAGTAGTCTTATCTTTAACATTTCCTTGCATAGGTTCATCTGTATCTAGAGGAGTATTTCCAATGTTTTCCTCTACATTAGTAACTCCAATGTTTTCATTTACCAAATATTTTTATTTGCTAGTGGAGGCAAGGGGAATCATGCCATAATTTTGACCTATGTTAGTAATCTTTTCCTCTATTTTCTTCTGTATTTTCAAAAATTGATCCTATTCTCTTCCCATTAGAATTACAACCCTTTATTTTGTTCTAAATTCTTTGCTAAAGACTTGGGCCAATGTAACCTTGTATGCATCAGATAAGGAGAATCCAAATTTCTCCACAACATCTAATTTAAGCTTCTCTTCCTTTTTCAAGTCCCAAACCACCTTAGTCTTTAGATGCTTTCTGACTTGCAATCAACTTATTAAGCATTGTAAAACTTGTCTTGAATTTATCTTCATGACTTATTGGTTTCTCTAGATATGATCTCAGATTTACAACTTCTTATCCAAGCCTTGTGCATTCATTAGGTTTTCTTTTTACCATTGCATTCAAAAATTCCTCAATCCTTTTCTTTTTTTCCACTTGCAATTTTAGTCTGATGATGTTATCATTTGCTTTTTTTAGTTGTTCATTGACCTCTTATTCCTTTATATGAACTTCTTAATTTTCTCTCTCAAATTCTTGATGCAGTCATTTGCTTCTTAATATTTTCCTTCAAATATTTTTTTTCATCTTCAATATTTTCAAGATCGTCAAGAGCAACTTTGAGTTCTCCATATTTGTCAAGCATGCAATCTTCTTTTGTGTATCCAATAGCAAGAATCTCTTCTAGAGGAATAAGAAACTTTCTACCAGTTTTGTGTTCAATCTCCAAGATCTTCCAAAAGCTTTCAAGCTTCCTCTAAGGGACCAGGATCTTATACCAATCTATGAACACTTGGAATGCTAGGAGGGGGTGGGTGAATTAGTATTTTATTAAACCATCAAATCATTAACCATCCAATTACAAAGTCATACTTAACTACAACAAGAAATGAAATTATTAAACACCCATAACACACATAACACATGAACATCAATATTTTTACATGGAAAACCCAAAGTGGGAAAAAAAAGGGTGAGTATTAGCTCACAATATATTATAACTAGTTATAAGATATTACAAAAAGGCTCATTGCCAGGTGGACACCCTGTCCAAGTCAACTCACTATTCATAGAGAAAAGAAAGATAGAAAGAAGTGGCTTCACAACCAAGATTTGAACTAATACAAAATGCATCTAAAATATGCTAGATTTAGTCCCTTTGAAGCTCAAAATACTAACTTAATACACTTTATCGAATAGAATATACATCTCTGTTATGCTTTACATTCACACACCTCTTCTAATTTTTGTTGCTTATTCATTCAACTCTACTAAATTTCACATCACTACTTGCATTTGGATCATGTACACATCTAAAATTGATATCCAAAAGCTTAGAACAACCTTGTATATATATCAAACTTTTTCACAAACATCAATTAGGTTGTCCTAATTAGATGTATCCCTAAATCATACAAAAATGTGCCTTATCAACACCTTTGATTCAAATAAAAAATGCCTTCACACCCAATATTTTTTAATAAAGGTCGAGATGGACCTATAATAGCTCCTTCTTACATTCACATTACATATTTAATCTCTGTAACTCTTTACATACATTAGGTTAGCCAAGCATAGGACCTAAGAGAAAAATACTTCAACTGTTCATCACTATAGGACACATGGACCTCAAAATATTATACCAACTAGAAAACACAATGAATAGACACCTATTAACATTCTCCCAAAATAGCAAGGTCTAACTCAAATTTCAAGAGGAGTGTAGACTAGATAAGTCATATCCAATACACAGAAAACCATGATCTGTGTATTGAGACTATTGGTGTAGACACTTAGAAAAAATACTTGATTGTTCCTATTTGTGGATCAAACCCTCTTGAAAAATATCTCTTCTATAATAATCCTACATACTATTTTGATAATTTAGTGGGAGTACACTAGATACTATGTTATAATTTTCTGACAAAAAATGGGAACTTTGTGTGCTCCGCCTATTTGAACTTATTAATTCCATCATTTAAAAAAAAATATAGTATTTTACAAGATAGATTATGAGCACTACAAATGGTGTTCTTGTCACATATTCAAATTTTGAGAATGGCTATCATGAATTTCTCATCCAAGATCAACTTTTAATTGATTTAAAAAAGTTACCACTTTTGACCCTATTTTAGTCTCCCATTTCCATGCACATACTAAAAAAATATATGGAAAATTATTATATTAAATTTGGATCCCCCCTCAATACATATGTGGGCTTATTTAGTCCACTTTCTCACACATCCTTAAACATTAGAATTATCTAAACCCTATCTCTAAATATTTCCAAATATTAAAATTCCTATTATCCCTAATCTTGACATACATGATTCCTACCTCATTACCTATAAAATTTAAAGTTACAAAAATATCAACTTCCACCGTTTTATACTAGTCATTGGGAGCCAAATAGCACACACTTTTTGATAATTTATTGTGTCATGGTATTTTGAGGCATTCATTTGAATATAAATTTATATGTTAGAATTATATTATAATTGTGTTCATCCCTAAATCATATAAGGATCACAATTAAAAGAACAATTCAATAAGTGCACTAAAAAAAACAATTTACTCAATTCATCACCTATGATATTTGTATAGTTGCCTTTTTTTTCTAGCATTCAGTGTGATCATAAAATTAATCTCTCTCAAGGGTTTATGAAGGAAAAATTCCAATAGAATCATGTAGCCTTCTTAAGGTATGTGTTGGTAGTTTTTCTAGTGCACCTAAGAAATCTCTAAGGGATAGCCAATTCCTATGTTCAAGACTCCTAAAATGACTAGCCAACTAACAAGATCAAGTCAATGACTAAGATCTTTTGCACTTTAGGATCTCTAGGACCAAGGAGGGTGTTCCTATTGTGTTCATTTTGAAATATGCTTTGGAGAACACATCATTTTCACAAATCAACCTGAATGAAGGATAACTGTGCAATAATTACTATGAAATTAGCTTGTTTCTAAGTAACATGCTACCCATTCATCAAGAAGTATCCCTTAGGCTAGTTAACACAAACTTGTATAAAGATTAATGAATTTTAAGGTGAATTGAAAATTTGACTTTAGGTCAGTCATCTGACAATCGATTTGATCAACCCTTTAGGTGAATCATTAAGGAATAAACCAGTGCCTAGTATATTGGGCATGGGAGTCATACACACAAAAACCAGTAATGCAAAAATGACCTTGAAATCTAGTGGGATGGACTACTTTCATAACAACTTTGTGTTACAGAGTTCACTATCTTTGATATACAACTACTTATGAAACCCCTTTTGAATAATTGTAAATTTATTACTCCACTTAAGCATTTAAATGATTTCTTGAATCAAAGCAGAAACATAGACATACATTTGAACAGATGCTCAAAGAAGAATGAAAATATCATTAACATTCCATTCAAAATTCACTCAAATCCACATAAGGAGAGAAAGTATATTAGAATTATACATTCATTCATGCTTATAAGTCATATCTACATACAATTTGAGACAATTTGCATTTATTCATCCAAAGCTCAAAGCAAGCTATCTATTCCATTCCTATCTGTCTAGCCATTTACACCTGACTCAAAACCTAACCAGAATTTCTATACTTTCTCCTTCCAATCTCCTCTAGAATCCTCACGCAAGTGAGCCCTCAGTTCCCTTTTATAAAATAAGGGAGTGACAAGCTTTAGGCCCAAATGTAGGTAAAATACAACATTTTAATTTCATTTATCATTTCAATTATATTTCAAAATTCCCCATGTGTTGAATCTATGAGGACACAGTGCAAATGGGGAAAGCCAAAACCATAACCTCCATCAGGAGAGGGAAGCATAAAGTGTCACCAAAATCCCTTTGTCACCATCCACACCATAACAAACCAGGTATCAAAAATACCATGAGGGCACATAGTCGACGTTGAACACCAAAATGTGCCACAAGAGAAAAAAAAAAACCACCAGCACAACAAACATATTCAACACAAAAATTCATAACCCATAAACAACAACTCTTCATTTACCAGCCACCCCACCTTTACTAGTGCCTAGACCACGATACATGTGCCTGCTATGAGTTGCCGTGGGAGGAGGGGAGGAAACCTCAATTTTTGCTTCATCTTTTTCCTTACCCAACATAGTAACAATATGCCTGTGCTTGGAGTTTTGACTACCACTAGTGAGATGGATATTACTTCCTGATCAAAAGGTAGACCATGATTCAAGAGCACAAGGTACCTACAATAAGTAGAATCGATACTTATTTCACTATCAGATGAGCTGCTTGTGAGGTCAATGGTTGAGTTTTCGCATCCAAAGGAGCCATGCCCATATGTTATCTTCCTCTTCGCTCTGGTGGTAGACCACACTGGTTTCTTTCCTTTGTCATCTGCTTTCTCCATAGGCATGCTCTAGTGGTAGACCACGCTGGTTGCTTGCCTTTGTCATCTGCTTTCTCCATAGGCACGCTCTGGAATTGTAATCTTTGACTACACCTTGTGGGTGCAAATTTAGACATGCCAACAAGAATGTTGGCCTCCATGGTCAAGGTAGCTTCTGCTACACTAGAACTAGGCCTTTGTGAGCTCAAGAGAGCAGACCTCCTCGTTGGTTTACTCATCTTATCTATCAATTGCTCAAACTTACCTTGCTTTATTCAAGAGAATTTCTAACTACTAAGTGTGGATGGCACAAATAGTAGTTATTCCTTCTATATTTATCATGTGGAGTGATGGCATTCACAATCAATGCTTAGCACACATGTGTAACCTAGGAAGCTCGTGTGCAGATGTACCATCACCGTTTAATTCCCTATTTGCATGGGAATCCATAGATCACTCTTCGTGATTACCAAAAATTGTATCTCCACACGAATTGAGATCAACTTGATCATTCTATAGGAAGTTGACCATTAATGTGAGTTGGTTACACAGAGAAAATAACTGTCACATGTTGCTCGCCAACTTTTGAATATTATCCGTTGATCCTTTGCCTTGATGGTTGATCAGATGGATAGCTTTCACTTGACCACCTTCGACTTCTAGCGGTGCTTCACTAACATGTTCGTGACCAATAACTTTTATCCATTTCAGATGAAATCTTCATAGTGTGGGGGCCCCACAAATTGAGTAAACTAGGAAAAGTGTCGAGATCTCGATGATCTCGCTAGTTTTAACCATCATTTATCTTCACTTAGCAATCCAACGAGGAATGGTGAAGATCGTTCCATAGATTTAATCCCAGCCATTCATTGAAGATGTCAAGCCATAAGCGTGGTAGTGAGGAGTGGGTCCCATAGTTGTACAAGGAAACATGTCTGATTTTTGCTAGCCTTGCTACATTTATCCTGCCAACACTTAATTCATGTGGGCTGGCGGGGTACGGTTCAGATCTCCTCCCAGATCCTTGAATCTTTGAAACTTGCACTTCACATAATGTTAGCATTTAATGGATGGGACTTGGTTTAGTTGATGACAACATGACCATTGTCATAAGTTACTTCAGCCTAAGTCATTGTGTTAAATTTAAAATCAGACTTAGGAAAAAGGCCTAAGGTGATGGGAAAAATGATGATCGGTGCTTCGGGAAGATAGGGTCAGTAAACCAATGTGTTATGTGGCTCAAGTGATGACTTTAGAGACCGGTTAACTGACAGGGCAGGTCAACTTAAAATTATAACCTTTGCATGCTTTGGTGAGTAAAACCCTACTCATTCATGGGGACAAGGGTTTTAAAATGGAGACTAAGGCCATGGTGCAAAGAGAAAATTCTTGAGAATTTTAGAAGATCCATAAGTGGCTCATGCTCAGGGATGCATACCCCTAGTGGGTATGGTGAGAAACATATCTCTGGTTGAAGAAAACCAGGGAAGAAGACCAAAACTAAGGAACTCACCCAGACTAGGCAAGTAGACCCAACAGGAAGCAAACAAACTAGACTAGCATATATATGTTACTTATAGAATATACATTATGGATTAGCTCCACAAGATGGAAGTGCTAGGCCCTCCAAAATTCAGGGGAAATTCTTCCCTCTAGATCAAAAACTGTGGCTTTTGTATCATGCTATGAATTAACATGAGCATTGTACAGTCCCAACTCATCAACACTATCTTGATCAACACTACCCATAAAACTTGAAGTAATATTGCCACATTTTTCCTTTTTCATGGCAAGCTCACCAAACTAATAATGAAAAAGAATCCTTCATATTCCACACTGTCATGAAGTATACCATCATATTCTACTTGTTCATGATCAAACTTCAAAAAATAATATACATTTTGGCTTAAACTAGGTGAATCCTCAGTGAATTTAGGAAAGAAAGCACGACTAGGTATACTTTCAGCATGCTTATCACAAGTGTTAACCCAATGAGGTGTAAGAAGTTCCATAATCAAATCCATTAGATAAGGGGTGTTTGCAAAGAATTCCACTGCAACTTCATACTACCCTGTATTACTTTCATGATTACCCATGTCTTTGTATTGCTCTTCACATGATTTAAAAAATTCTATAGCATTAGCGTACTTTGTAATATCATCAAGTGATTCCTTCTTCTTATCATAGGGCAGGGTTTTTCGAATATCCATGCAATCAAGTGGGACATGGATAGCTGACATTTCAATACTCTTTTCAAGTGCATAATTCTCCACCATGGGGAATACAATGCAATCATTTACATCCCTATGGATATTTTCATTATATCCATAGCTGACATCATATTTGAAGGCTTCTTTATTGATGTTTGTATCCCCACATTTTTCATGCAGTTTGGAACTTAGCAATTGAAAATCAACATTTTCACTAACAAACTATCAACATCAACACCATTTTGACCCTTACGTAGACCATCCACACCATATCCACTTATGGTACTTACTATATACTCATTTGGGATATCTTCAAAAAGAGGATTGCTTCTACACCAATAAGGATTATCGTTTGCAATCTTACTATCCAAGTCACCTTCATTGAAAAAAATTATTTTTCCATACATTAATTGGATGGATCTCATCATCTTTCAAATCAGGATACTAATCACTCAAATTATCATTGTACTCAAAACCAATGAAGTCATTAGAAGAACACGAAGAAGCCATCTCACTATTCTCCTCATCATTCATGTCTACAACAACTGATCCACATTCAAAAAATTCTTCACATGAGGAAAACTGCTCACTGCCTATATCTGCAAGACTATTACCATACCCTCCACTAGAAGCAAGTGATTACATCTCCACTTCATATGAGGAATCATACTTAATTGTAGACTTCCCAACTTCAATCTCCTCATTTTGGTTCCTTATTTGTGCTATATCACTGAGAACAAATGTATTCCCTTCATTCACTGGTGCATGAAGGTTGCTAATTGAATCAACTTGGGAAGCTTCACCTTGCATCCCTTGTGTTTTCTCACAGATTTTGACATCCCAAGGGAGATAATTAGGCACCACCTCCTTGTTTTCATATTCCATCTCTACATCCTCATCATCACTACATGCATCTACTTCTAGGTTGTTGGTGAAATGGTAACACTCAACAGTCACTTGTTTTGATTTTTATGCTTCTCTTTGACCTGATAATCTTAAGCTTTAATCTTCTTCAATACGGCAATTGTTTCCCATACTATGAGAAACAAACAAGGGTATATTCCCCTATTCCATTATTTCTATAATGTATATCCAATCTACTACCTAATTAAGGCTATGAGGTTTCTGGTCCTCAGACCATTGGCTTGATCCTGATATGTATGCTTTATAAAACAAATTGATGCACATTAGATCACTAGGTCTGAAGCTTTTGTGTATCTCCATCAAGATATCCAAGAACCTTGAAAATAAGTCATATGGTGACTCATTTGCACATCTTCTTAACTCATGTATCTTCTTGATAGAAAGGATTATATTAGATTTTCCCATCCTTGATTGATGTTAAGCTGATGCTTGCGCACATTCTACATTTTTTGGGAGTAAAGTGTATGCAACCTTCATTATATTTCATCCTTGACAAATCCTTTTACCTCCTAATCTATTTGATTCAACATTTTGGGAAATGCTAGAACTACTACTAGCAGTTACAAATCCTTTCATCATTGAGTATCTCAAATTGTTCTCAATGTCAATTGCAATCTGATATGCCTTGTGCAATATTGTGGGTTCTTTGTTTCTTAATAAGAAGCTCATCTTCTTGTCGAATTATCCTAGATACACAACCAAAAAATTTGTATCACTTGGCCTTATTTCTTCTGGAATTTCTTTGATTTCCTTTGCAAATCAAAGATTGAAAATAGGAACTAACTCCCCTTCACTTATATGGATTTCCATGAAATTATTCCTTACCACACTTGGATTCAACTTTTCACCAAATTGTTCTACAAATCCTATCATGAACTTATTCTAGGAGGCTATGGAACCCATTGGTAGATATGAGTTCCAATCCCTAACATCATCCTTCAAGGATTGAACAAAGAGTTTCATGACAACATCTTCATGACTTATCTCATAATCCCCCATCACATCCAGGAAGGTTTGCAAGTGCTTAGAGGCTGACTCTAAACTCTACCCTATGAATTTGGGAAAATACTTCCTAACCTTCTGAGGAATTAGATTTGGGAAACCTCTAATGCCACTAAAATCTAATGGCATATACCTTTCAATAACAAAATCCCTCTGAGGGCACGATGCATTTTCCTCACCTTGCATACTTTTGCTTGATATTTCATAGGGAAATTATCTAAAAGGTAGTACTCAAAGGAATAGTTTACTTCTTGAATAATTACAAACTTTGCATATAAGAAGCATGAAAATAACAACTATTATTCCTTGTCTTAATGCAAATTCATCTAATAGGGAACCATTTATGAGCTCAATTCTTGAAAATTTCTCGTAAACTTCTTTCAAAAAGAATAATATGCTTGCTAAATTTATGAGAATACCTAGAAATTTGTAGCAGCGCTTATCATTTCTTCCTAACTACAAATTCTACCAATCTGGAAATATTCTTCACAATTCAACTCATTCTTAAGACAGAGTCACCACCTCCTTTCATACAAGAATAATCTTCAAGATTAAATCTCATTTTGGGTCTTCTCCAACAACGGGGTCACATTCAAATCCTTTGATCTTTGCAGCAATAAATCTTCTCCAGGTTCAAGAACTTCTCAACTATCTAAACAAAGATGTTTAGACATAATATATTTAGAATGGAAAATACTTTGACTCTATGTAATGACTCTTAAGGCTTGATTCTTCAAGATCTGAATGACTCTATGACAAGGAAATTTGTAACTGAACTTCTGAGTGCATTCCCCAGTAGAGTCACCATTTTGTTGGAGGTTTTTCTAGTGCACCTAAGAAATCTATAAGGGATAGCCAATTCCTATGTTCAAGACTCCTAAAATGACTAGCCAACTAACAAGATCAAGTCAATGACTAAGATCTTCTGCACTTTAGGCTCTATGGGACCAAGGAGGGTGTTCTTGTTGTGTTCATTTTGAAATATGCTTTGGAGAACACACCATTTTCACATATCAACCTAAATGAAGGATAATTGTGCAATAATTGCTATAAAATTGGCTTGTTTCTAAGTAACATGCTACACATTCATCAAGAAGTATCTCTCAAGCTAGTTAACACAAACTTGTATAAAGATTAATGAATTTTAAGATGAATTGAAATTATGACTTTAGGCCAGTCATCTGAAAATCAATTTGATCAACCCTTTAGGTGAATCATTAAGGAATAAACCAGTGCTTGGTGTATTGGGCAGCAGAGTCATACACAAAAAAAATAGTAATGCAAAAATGACCTTGAAATCTGGTGGGATGGACTACTCTCATAAAAATGGTGTTACAGAGTTCACTATCTCTAATATACAACTACTTATCAAACCCCTTGTGAATAATTGTAAATTTACGACTCCACTTAAGCATTTAATTGATTTCTTGAATCAAAGTAGAAACAAAGAAATACATTTGAATAGATGCTCAAATAAGAATGAAAATATCATTAACATTTCATTCAAAATTCACTCAAAGCCACATAAGGAGAGAAATTATATCAAAATTATGCATTCGTTCATGCTTATAATTCATATCTGCATACAATTTAAGATAATATGCATATATTCATCCAAAGCTCAAAGCAGGCTATCTATTCCATTCCTATCCTTCTAGCCATGTACACCTAACTCAAAACCTAACCAAAATTTCTATATTTTCTCCTTCTAATCTCCTCCAAAATCCTCACACAAGTGAGCCCTAAGTTCCCTTTTATAGAATAAGTGAGCGACAAGCTTCAGGCCCAAATGCAGGTCAAATACAACATTTTCATTTCATTTATCATTTCAATTACATTTCAAAATTCCCCATGTGTTGAATTTGCGAGGACACGATGCAAATGGGGAAAGCCAAAATCATAACCACCATCAGGAGAGGGAAGCATAAAGTGCCACCAAAATCCATTTGTTACCATCCACACCATAACAAACCAGGTATCGAAAATGCCACGAGGGCACATAGTCAACGTTAAACACCAAAATGTGTCACACATGGAAAAAATAAAACCACCAGCACAACAAACGTATTCAGCTCAAAAATTCACAACCCACAAACAACAACTCTTCATTTACCAGTCACCCAACCTTTACTAGTGCCTACACTGCTATACACACACCCGCTCCGAGTTGTCACAAGAGGAGGAGAGGAAACCTCAACTTCTACTTCATCTTTTTCCTTACCCAACACAGTAATAGTATTCCCACTTGGAGTTTGGTTGCCATTGACAAGACAGATATTACCTCCTAATCAGAAGGTAGACCATGATTCAAGAGCACAAGGTACCTACAATAAGAAAAAATGGTCTCTATTCCACTATCATATGAGCTGCTTGTGAGGTTAATGGGTGAGTTTTGGCGTCCAAAGGAGCCATGCCCATACCTTATCTTCCTCTCTACTCTGGTGGTAGATGACACTGGCTGCTTGCCTTTGTCATCTGCTTTCTTCGCAGACGTGCTCTGGAATTGTAATGTCTGATTGCGCCTTGTGCATGCAAGTTTAGACGTTCCAAAAGGAATGTTGGCCTCCATGGTCAAGGCAACTTCTACTACACCAGAACCAAGCCTTTGTGAGCTCAAGAGAGAAGACCTCTTCACTGGTTTATTCATCTTATCTATCAATTGCTCAAACTTACATTGCTTTATTCAAGAGAATGTCTAATTGCTAAGTGTGGATGGCATGAATAGCAACTATTCCTTCTATATTTATCATGTGGAGTGATGGCATTCACAATGAATGCTCAGAACACATGTGTAACTGAGGCAACTTGTTGGAAGATGTACCATCACTGTTTAATTCCCCATTTGCATGGGAATCCTATACCACTCTTCATGATTACCAGAAGTTGTGTCGCCACATGAATTGAGATCAACTCGATCATTCTATAGGAAGTTAGTCATTAATGCAAGTTGGTTACATAGAGAAAAAAACCATCACGTGTTGCTAGCCATCTTTTGAATATTATTTGTCAATCCTCTACCTTGATGGCTGATTAGATGACTAGCTTTCACTTGACCACCTTCGACTTCGAGCGGTGCTTTGCTGAGGTATTCATGACCAATAACTTTCATCCATGTCGGATGACATCTTCACAGTGTGGGGACCCCACAAACTAAGTAAACTGGGACATGTGCAGAGATCTCACTGATCTTGTTGTTTTTAACCATCGTTTATCTTTGCTTAGTGAGCCAACGGGGAATGGTGAAGATCGCTCCAAAAATTTAATCTAAGTCATTCATTGAAGATTCTACGCCATAAGCGTGGTAGTGAGGAGTGGGTCTCACGGTTGTACAAGGACACACGTCTAATTTTTGCCAGCCTCACTATGTTTATCCTATCGACACTTAGTTCCTATGGGCTAGCGGGGTACGGTTTAGATCTCCCAGATCCTTGAATATTTGAAACCTACACTTCACATAATGTTAGAATTTAATGGATGGGACTCGGTTTAGCCAATGGTGACATGACCACTGGGGTAAGTGAATTAAGCCTAAGTCATTGTGTTAAATTTACAATCAGACTGAGGAAAAAGGCCTAAGGTGATGGGAAAAATGATGACCAGTGCTTCGGGCAAACAGGGCCAGTAAACCGATGTGCTATGTGGCTCAAGTGATGACTTTAAGAGACCGATTAACCGATAGGGTAGGTCAACTTAAAATTATAATGTTTGCATGCTTTGGCGAGTAAAACCCTACTCATTCATGGGGACAAGGTTTTTAAAATGGAGACTAAGGCCATGGGGAAAAGAGAAAATTCCTGAGAATTTTAGAAGCTCCATTAGTGTGTTCAACTATGGTCATTCATTGATAACGAAAAAGAAGTTGAGAATCTAACAAATAGAGATAAAAATTATGCAACAAGTAGGATAAAATATATGGATCATAAAATATATGTATGCATGTGGAAGTTACATAGACCTATAGATTTGATTAAGAAATAGAAAGATCTAAACACATGATTCTAGATAGTGAACACACTTAGACTTCTTTCTTACATTAGAATGATTGATATCTACCAACCATTATAGTTTATCATATTCATCAATACTAGAGCTAATCATTGTTAGATCCACCATATTTCATTTTGTAACTTATCATTTAATTAATCTAGCTTAATATATGTTGAGTTGTATGTATCTTGTTAGAGTAGCCTAGTTTAATATTAGGGAAAGGTTATTTTCCTTACAATACATATGAATTTTTTCTACATAGCAATTTTCTCATTATTTTAGCTAATACACTCTCAGTTTCTTTATTTAAAAATAATTTAAAATTTTATGATTGGTCAACACACAAACAACACACATCCCGCAAAGTTTCACACACTTTGTCTTATTTATGCCTAAACATCCTAAATCCATTTTAGCTTTCATCATTCAACTTTTTTTTCTACTACTACTTCCATAATAGTTTCCCCTGAGAAAAACCACATATGATGTTCCAAATCTATTTTTTTTATACATTACAATGTTTGCGTTTTTACTCTAGTTTGTATATCTATCCCTCTTTTTCCAAAAAAAAATATTATAATTAATAATGAAGATTCTAATTAAACTATGGGGTAAGTGCATACACATTAAAAAAATAAACTTAGAATATACAAAAGAAGGAATTTTAACTCTAGCTCAATATCTTAACTTATTTCTTATCCATTAAATGAAATAAACCTCTTTTATTTTTGGGAGGAATGATGAGTATTCATTAAGGTGCAAGTTTTAAAACATAAATTAAAAATTAAAAAATATACTATTTTATTAAATTCACCTTTAATTGTTATCCTATTAAAAAGTAAATAGGTGGATTCCTAGTTGCTAGGAAGTTTTTCTAACTTAGCTTTTAGTTTGAGTCTTCCAATTTTCATCTCATATTGATATTTGTAGGACATGTTCTGAATTTGGTTTGGTATAACACATGGCTATATATATTTTATTTCTTTGACTTCAAATTAATCAAGTCCATATTGTTTTTGTCAATATTTTTCTCTCTATTTGAAATTTTTATTCGGCTACTATGTAGCTTTCATTTATATCACAATTCAAGAAATAATGGTTTATTAAATACATTGAGTAAATGGCTAGTCCCCTCACCTATAAAGACAAGAACACAACATCTAAATCAAAATAAATTGATTTCTTCATAAAATGATCTTCCAAACCCGATAAAATGTGGAAGACAAATTCTTACTTTCCTAGTAAGGAAGAAATTAAAAATAAGCTAGGAGGAATTAGACAACAATTATTTGCAATAGCTACATGTTATGGGATGTCAAAAGATGAGAAGTGTGAGGGAAGAAACAATTTGATTAGCTTATAAAATTAATATAAATAGAATCATATAGAGAAATACATAACTATCATATTTTATGAATTTTATGGGAGTATTTATATGGATTGAAGCAAACAAAAGGTATTATAGCTATATAATAAGGAATCAATCTTATTTTTAGAGATTGGATGCTAATGCGAGCAACAATATTATGAGAAATTTTTGAGGTAGGTGCTAAAATAGAAGACATAAGACATCATGTGTGTAAATTTAACGTACTGGTAAAGAGATGAGACAAGTTCATATGAGAATGATTTCAAATAAATAAAGCAAGTGTGGAGGTACCAACTATAGGAAGAGTTCATAGTTGCATAATAATTTACTCATAAGGATTGAAACCTTCTCAAAGGATGAAGATATTTTTAAGATAGAGAAAACAACTTGAATGGAGTTCTTGGCTATTGTACACTAGAGAAATAAGGCTTCATGAATTATCTAAGAAATTCTTTTGTTGTCATCTTTGTTAGAGTAAAATAGTTATATTTAATTATTTATTTTACTTCATGTATTAAGCCACTTTAGGTGGCAATGTGTCACTTGAAGATCTATTTGAACTCTTCAAGGTGTGTAACATTTCTCATTTTTCATGTGGTGGAGCATTGTTGTCATGTCCTTGAGTCGAGCTCTCGTACAATGACTCAAACTCATCATCCTATTGTAAATCTTCGTCATTAAGGACTCCATCCAATTTCATCATTCAGCTTTTGCATTTCATTCTTTGTTTCTCAATCTCATAGACTTATTAATACTAGCATTCAAGTAGAGATCTTGACAATACTAACATGATATCAGAACTATTTTTAAAGTTGGATGTCTGTGAGTTTTTTTTTTGTTTTTTCTTTTAAGTAGTGCATGCAAATTGTTTGGCTTGTGTTTATTTGGGTCTTAAAACATGTGCCAAGGATATTTGATCTACGTCTTTTGGTGTCTAAATATTTGTATTGAAGGCCGAATCGTCTATGTTTGAAATTCTAATCTGCACATGTAACATAGCATCAAAAAGAGGCCGCCTAAGGATGCAGAGGCTTATGGAAGATTTGTATATTATACTCGTTGATCTGTAAAAGACTGCGAAGGCATCGATCTGCTATTTAAAGCTGATTTTTTTGTGTCTATTGCATCTGCCCAACAGGGTTGGGTAGTACTAGTTTCTCCTTGTGAGCGTTTGAATTCACACTCAACGAGTGAGCTTCAATTAGCATGTGCAAGGATATATGAGCCTAGCTTCTTTCCCTGCGCACAACCTATGAAAAAAAGCTGCGACCTAGTCTAGCAAGGCATTTTTCAAATCAGCAATGACCTTGTACCTCGCTATGTCCGATATGCAATTTCTTTCTAATTCATGAATATGACTGCAAAGAGTATCTTCATTGGTGAATTGGAGTCAAAATTTGATTGATTGGAAGCCACAAACTCATTTGTTGGATCCATGATTTGCAAGTATCAAAGGGGTGGCCGATCTTTGATCTTCCAACATGCCAATGTGGAGGCCATGAACCTGCATATAAATCAGACTAGCGATGAGCAGTGTTTTTACCTTTCGATAGTCTTCAAAGTATCTAAAAAATCGCCTTAAGGATCGGTCAAACCTACGCCACCTCTCAGCTCATGAATAGTTAGCTTCATAACCGGTGGCATGATGTGGTAAATGAGGTGAGTTTACTAGGGAGGTCACGCCAGATCTTGTGTAGGAGGAAATATTCTACTTATGATCAATGCAACATGGTCTCCATCAGTGAGCCACCTCTTCATGAATAGCAAGGAATTAATCTCATAATGGTGAGTTTGCATTGATTTCCCATAGTTAGCACTTGCTGTATATATCAGCATTATCTTTTTAATTCCGCCACTAGCATTTGTTGTCCACCACTAGTTATTAAAACTTTTGGTTAAACATCAAATTTATTCTATTGTTAGGGGGTCTATAGATAACATTAAGTGCGTATAAAAGGGGGAGTCATTTTTTCTTGTCATAACTTTCAAATGTTAAGTCAAAAATTGATTGTGAAAGCCCTTTGTATTTTGAAGATTTTAGCATTGAGACGGTTTAAAAATTATGTTGTTTTAACACATATTTAGTTTCTAAGTGCAAAATTAGGCACAAATGATTATTGTATCTTTTTATTAGCTAATCAAATTGAGTAATTATTTTGTGATTTAAGTGAATATCACTTTCCCAATTTATTGGAAATAATATCACAGTCAACTATAAGGTGTTATTATTTGTTACATTGAAATTGTTATATGCACTAAAACATATAATGTGTCAAAATTCAAGGGGGATCAAAATCATAATCAAGTGGGTTATCTTGTGTGTTATTTTGCAAAATGAACATAACCCTAACTCCAGTTAACTTCTATGAATGGAAGTAATCTTCTAGAGATAAAACCCAAGAAACTAGGATTACATCATGTCATTGTGGGTTTGCAACTTGAACCTACAAGAGTAACTGGAAAATGAAAATGAAATAATTAAAATGATGACGCCTATGGAACATTGTATACATTCATTTCTTCTGACCTGCTTTTTCACATTGGTTTTATCACAACTCCTAAAGATGCATGGAAAAAATTAGAAAATTTGTTTGGTAAGAAAGATGTAATGGGGGAATTAAATGGAGAATGAACTAATAAATCTTAATCCACAAGGCTTTAACACAATTCGAGAGTTTTCCAGTAAATTAAACTTATTAAAGTTTCAACTCAAGCAATGTGGAATAGAAAAATAGGATAAAAAATTGATCCAAAGTGTCTTATCCAAGTCAGGTCCTCAATATTCAGTGTTTGTTTCCACTTTTCATGCAACAAAGAATTCTTTTGATGCGCACTACAATATTCCATCTCTTTGATATTTTATTGTTTATCTCACAAAGGTGCAAAATAAACTTATTAAAATAGGTACCATGCAGTATTCAAAGCCACTTGAGTCCTTGTTGCAACTAAATATAAGGAAAAAGAAGTAAAAGATGGTAAATCACAACAAAAGGTGGTGTGCTTTCTACAAGAAGAATGGGCATAATGAATAAAAATGTATGAAGAAACATATACACCACCTTTAGCATCTACTTGAGAAATAAGGGGTTCCTATCCACATCAAACAATCTTCATCTCGAGTTCAACATCTTCAAAATCAAAGGATATATGTAATAGAAAAGTACTAATGGCTACTATAGGTTAAGAGATTGATAAATGGGTTCTTGATTTAGAAGCATCACATCATATGTCTCCTTATATAGAAGTGTACATGTCCTTTTGTCCTTCTAATGTAAACAAAGTACAAGTAGCTAATACCACTTTTATATGTGTTTGTAGACAAGGTGCAATTGAGTTATGCATTTAGAGTATCCCTAATGTCTTGTTTGTTCATGAATTAGCAAACAATATCCTTTCAATTTATAACCTTACAATTCTAGGAAGGTAATTGACTTTACATCTAGTTTAGTGACAATTCAAGATTCCCAAAGTAGAGAGATTTTTGTAGTGGGCGGTATTGATCAACTCTCTCATGTTTACAAATTTTCACACTTTACTCCATCTAATCCATACAGAAAGATTCATTCTTCCACTTCCATTATAGATAGTCCATCTCCTCCACTATATCCTATTGCATCAGAATTCAGAGGCGCTTCATCGAGATCATTCAAAGGTTCTTTCTAGTAGAAGATCACAAAAAAGTGGAAGCGTCATCTTTTGGTGGGGATTCATAGTCTCTCTTCATTGCACTTTCTTGTTATCATCTTTGTTTTGGAGGGTACTTTTTCCCATAGGGTTTTCTACATTTCTCCATTTTATGGGATATTTTCATTGTACATAGGTACCTCATCAAGCCTATTTTTTAGGAACCATGCATCTATGTACTCACCTAACCTAAATTTAAATGGGGATGTTAGAGTAAAATAATAATTATTTAATTATTTATTTTCCTTTATGTATTAAATCACCATAGATGGCGATGTGTTGCTTGAAGAGCTAGTTGAACACATCAAGGATGTGTAGCATTTCTTATTTTCCACTTAGTGGAGCATTTTTTTCACCTTGAATTGAGCACTCCTATAGTGACTCGAAGTCATCATACTATATGTACATCTCCCTCACTAAGGACTCAATCTGATTCCATTATTCAACTCTTTCATTGTATTCTTTGTTTCTAAATCCCATAGACTTATTTATACTAGCATTTAGGTTGAGATCTTGGCAATACTAACAACCTTTACCACCTAAAACTATGCAAAATTGAGCTACATAAGAGAAAATAATAATTATGAATACCATTTTCATGATTTATAATAGATGTATAGAATAAAATCTAATTAAATATTTTGATAGTGGACTTACACATTTTCTAGTTTTACAAGTTTTTCCATTCACCCTTCTAGGTCGAACAACATGATGGTGCATCTCATAGGAATCATAATATGAAAAATTTGGGAGTTTCACCTGAAAATTAAGCATTAACCATTGAGAAACATGTCTAATAAGTTGAAAGAATCTTGTGCTCTTAAATGATGTTTTTTTAGTATTTAAGTCTTCAATGTAATATAATAGTCTAGTTTGATTCTAACTACTAGTTTCCTAGTGAACCAATCTTTGAAATATATTGAAGTTTTTTATTAAAGAAGTAAATTATGAATAAGATTTAATGCTATTCTTGATCAAGAATTTATTGGACACATTAAAAAATAGATTTAAATTTTAAAAAATATTCTAACATCTCTCTTGCTACAATGTTTAATGATGATTGAAGAATCTAAGTTGAGCATCTTTATAAATTTCTTATAAATTAGAAGGAATTTAGGTTTCAAACCCACATAATTTTTGTTTTTTTTGGAGGATTTTAATCTTTGAGAAAAGATCAATTTTAGAATTAAAAGTGTTCATAATAAATTGGTTTGTGTGGATGGAATTTTAAGAAGATTTCTTGTGAGCTATTTGTTGTGTAATTTAAAATAATGATATATTATATCTAGTTGCCTCACTCATTTTTTGTTTCTATTTTAAATGATTTGAAGAGTCATACCATAACATATATATAATGCTTTTGAAAACATAAAACAAATATTATATTTAAGTAGAGACAAAATTGTACATATAATCAACAATTCATTTTTATAAATTTAAAAATAAATTGATTATTTTAGAAATAACAAATAAACAAATTTTTGCAATAAACCAGTACAAATAAGAAAAGAAAAAAAAAACATATTTTAATGCACAAATATGAGTATAAAATAATAAAATCAAGATACAAGTTTATTTTTGAAAAAATATCATAAATAGAAACAAAAAAACTTAATAATATCTAAAATCAAATAACAAATAAAATATATATTAATAATATGAACATATTTTATTATAAAAAAATTATGTGATAAAAAATAATAATATAAATATTGTTTCACATTATACATAGATAAGAAACACATTATTATAATTTAAACACAGAAAAAGAAAAATAACATTAAATTGCTTTTAAAATAAAAATAAAATTATACTAATCACACAAATTAATATTTTTAGTTTAAATTTTAAAATATATATTATATAAATTAAATAAATTATAATAAATGTACCCCAAAAGATATGCCCTTAAATTATCTACTAACTTTACATCACTTTTTAACACCTTGGCCGTAACATATAAACAATAATATTTATAGGTGAATATCATGAATAACAAATATGTCATTATTAGGCATAACACTGACTATAACCTATTCATCATAGGAAGGATCTCTGCATCCTTTGCTCAACATATGACCTTCACGGATTCAACGTTCAAAAAGATATTGGATAAAACCATCCTGCAAAGAAAAACATTTGTATCTCCATTTTAGGTGAAAGCACAACACTGCAATTATGTTGGAAAATCCTACCCCAAAACATAACCCCACTGACACTGCCCACCATCGATCCATTTCATCTGCATCTACATCTCTATTTGCAATTCCTGTGCCGTTTGATTGTACTTGGTTGCCTCTTTCATCAGGACGATTTCTGAGTGTTCCATTTTCCAAGGGAGGCCCATGAAGATTGGGGTTCCCCAAATAAGAAGAAGCCTCAAAGGTTGCAAACTGCTTCCCCTGAGGTATGAACCCAAAAAGGTTGTTGTAGGAAAGATTCAAAATAGAAAGGAATGTGAGATTTAAAAGATCTGCTCGAATTTTTCCTGAAAGCATGTTTGTTGAAAGATCCAGAGACTCAAGGTGAGCCACACCTCCCAAGGACTCAGGAATGCTGCCACTCAGATTGTTGTTTGAAATGTTGAGAGCAATTAAACCCTTCAACTCTCCGATTTCCTTGGGAATATTTCCTAACAACTTGTGTGAAAGATCCATGAACTTAAAGGCACTAATAATCTTAGGGTATGGAGTTGATCGTCCTTTAATCCAAAGTGTTACTTGATTCACGAACATTATGCGGAAAAGGGGACCAACACCAAATCCATAACTTCCATCACCCAAGCTCATCTCTATTTTTCCGCTTTGCAATTGATTCGCCATAGCATTCAACTTCCCCAAACTCTAGGACCTGATAAATTATTATGAGATAAATCTAGAATTTGGAGATTCTGGAGCCTAAGTAACTCCTGCGGAAAAGTGCCTTGAAACTTATTAAAAGCCAAGTTGAGAATTCGTAACTCTCCCAGCTTTCCAATCCAAACTAGGATGCTTCCCTGAATTATATTCTTTCCTATGTCAAATACTCGGAGTTTTGTACAATTTGCAATAGAGGGAGGGATAACACCTTGCAATTTGTTTTCATTGAGATTTAGTGTCTCAAGTATAGTAAGATTTCCTAGCTCTCCTCACATCTCACCTTCCAAATAATTTTGAGCCAAATTCAAGACTTGTAGATAGGAACATCTCACCAGATTTGTAGGAATGACATCACTTAACCCGTTCTTTGACAAGTCCAAAAACCTCAATTCATTAGAGGCAGAGCATATAGAGAGTGGAATAGAACCTGTGAACCTTGTTGATTTTTGTAGCTAGAAAAGTGGGATATGGATTTGTTTTAAAGCAACTCAAAGTTAGATATGCTTTAAAACAATTCAAGTTGGATTTTTAGCAACAGCAGGACTTTTATTCTTTAATAGAATGTTTCTGAGTTTGCGAGGATAAGATAAATCCTAGAGTGATTTTATGTGTAAATAAAGCCAAAGAAAGCAAGGAAAGATTCTTTCCTTGCACACTAAGTAAAGCAGCTAGGCTCTATAAATGCAAGATTGCTGTAGCAAACTCATATTGTATTTTCGAAAGAAAAGTTTGCTGTTAGGCTGAATAGAAGATCCAACATTTGCAGGTTTTTCCCCACATTGGGGTTTCCTGGGTATATCTGTGTTATTGTCTTTTGTGTTTGGCTTTATGTTATTTTTTCTTTCGCTGTTATTAGTTGTTAATTAACCCAGTTGTATTAATTGTTATAAATCAGATTTCTTTCTGTGAATTTATTGTGTAATTAATCTGTTGCTGGGTTATAGAAATTAACATGGTATCAGAGCTCTAAACTCTGAATACGAAGCCAAGATTTGTAACGCAGATTTCAAGAAAAAAAAAGTCATCAGATTTTCGTCTCTAGTTTTTTTTGTGGCTATGGCAACTAGCGTTCAATACGAGGACAGGCTTGAGGGTGCGTCAAACTTCTTGTAGTGGAAGGTTCAGATTACATCTGTTCTCAAGGAGAACAGGCTATGGATCTATGCTAGCACAGAAGTGACTCCACCGACAAATGATCCTGTTGCCTTAGATTTGTATGAAATCAAAGAGGCCAAAGCTCAGAGGATTATCCTGGATGGAGTAAGAGATCATTTAATTCCTCATTTATCGGGGAAAGACACTACCAAGGAGATGTGGGATACGCTCACAAAACTTTATCAGAGCGACTATCAAAGTCGTAAGATGATGCTCAAGGACAAATTGCATAATACCAAGATGTCCAAAGGCGAGAGTGTGACCTCTTACTTGTCCAAGCTGACACAGGTCAGGGATGAGCTTGCTGCTGTTGGAGAGATGATCAAAGAAGATGAGTTGGTGCGTATAGCCTTGAATGGTTTTTCAAAGCACTGGGAAGTGTTTGTCAAGTGTGTTGTCGGCAGAGATCGGCTACCTGATTGGGCAAGACTTTGGGATGATTTTGTTCAGGAGGAGATCCATGAAGGTGCTCATCGAGGAGATCAGACAAAAAAGGTTCAAGATGAAGAGAATCTTGCTCTTGCAAGCAAGGGTAAGAAGAAGTCCAATAAAGAGCAATCGGAAGGTTCTTCCAAGAGTGGGAAGAAGAAAGATCTGAGCAAGATTAAATGTTTTTTCTTCCATCAGATGGGTCACTATGCTAGTCAATGTCTGAATAAGAAAAATAAGGACAAGCAGAAGAAGCAATTTGCTGCTACAGCAGAGGTGGATGAATTTGCATCACGATTTGAAAATGAGTTTTCGCTCATTGCCTGTCTCTCAAGTTCAATTGCCAACAGGGTATGGTATATTGACAGTGGGGCTTCTCGCCACATGATGGGAGTCAAAGAATGTTTCACCAAGTTGGAGGAGAAGAAGCTGGATTTCTATATTGAGCTCGGAGACAATGCCAAGTACCATGCAACTGGTATTGGCACCGTCAAGTTTTAGAGGGAGTCTGGCAAACCTTTGTTGGTGGAGGATGTGTTGTATGTCCCTGGCATGACAAAGAATTTAATCTCAGTTTCTGCCTTGGAAGACAAGGGTTACATCGTAACCTTTGAGAGGGGAAAAGTCTATATTCGTCCCAAAGATTCCAAGATTGCAAAAGTGATTGGTGTTAGGCATGGCAGCTTGTTTCGGTTACAGTTTGAGCCAGCACATGCATTGGTTAGTAGCTGTAAAGGGATAGGAGAATTGTGGCACAGGAGGATGGCTCACCTTCACTATGGAGCACTTAATATTCTTAAGGAAATAGTGACAGGGCTGCCTGAGATGAAGAGAGAAAAGCATGAGGTGTGCAAGGGTTGTGCTCTTGGGAAATATGCCAAGACCAATTTTCCAAGCAGTGACACTAGATCCGAAGGGATTTTGGATCTCGTACAATCAGATGTATGTGGACCTATGTCAACAACATCCTTGAATGGATATGAGTATTATGTTACCTTCATTGATGATTTCTCTAGGAAGACATGGATATATTTCATGAAGAATAAAGATGAGGTTTTCAATAGGTTCAAAGAGTTTAAGGCTCTTGTGGAGAACCAAACTGGGAAGAAGATCAAGATACTGAGGTCTGATAATGGAGGCGAGTATACCTCGAATGCCTTCAAAGATTTTTGTGCTCAAGAAGGTATCAAGAAAGAGTTGACAGTTCCGTACAACCCTCAGCAGAATGGGGTTGCTGAACGGAAGAATAGAGCTATCGTTGGAGCAGCCAAGGCCATACTTTATGATCAGGATCTGCCTTGGTTCTTATGGGTAGAGGCTTGCAACACAGCTGTGTATTTGCAGAATAGGAGCCCTCACAAAGTGTTGGGCAAATTGACTCCAGAAGAGGCGTTCACTAGTAAGAAACCAGATTTGGGGCACATTCGCATCTTTGGATGCCTTGTGTATTGTCACATTCATGTTGAGAAGAGAACCAAGTTGGAACCTACTACAGAGAAGGGTATCCTTGTTGGGTACAGTGAAACTTCTAAGGCTTATCGGGTTTATATTCTTGCTCTCAGGAAAACAATGGTTCGCAGAGATGTGAAGTTTGAGGAAGAAAGGGCTCTTCAGAAGTCAAGTAACTTGATGAATGAGGAGGAACAAACATCCACAGTGGAGGTAGCACAAATTCCTCAAACTTCAGTCACACAAGCTAGAGAGCAGAACAAGCAGGATGATCAGACAGAGGAACAAATAATTCCTCAACCTTAGATTCCTATTAGTGAGAAGAGGAGAAACAGGGCAGCTGAACAAACATTGAGAGAGGCTAGAGAATATGTAGGTGATCCTCAAGATTCAGTCAGACAAAGAAGGGCTCCCAGACGTTATTCAGATTATGTGGCACTTATGAGTGAATTAATTGAAGTAGAGCCTTCCAGCTTTCAGGAGGCATCCAAGCACCAAGTATGGAGAGATGCCATGGTGGAAGAGTATTCTTCCATCATGAAAAACAGTGTGTGGGAGGTAGTACCAAGACCATAAGATAAGTCTGTGGTGGGCTCGAGATGGTTGTATAAGATTCAGCATGCTGCAGATGGTAGTGTGGAGAAGTTCAAAGCTCAATTTGTGGCTAAAGGGTTTTCTTAGAAGGAGGGAGTTGACTATGATGAGACTTTTGCTCCAGTATCCAGGTACTCATCCATAAGAGCTATCATTTCTATAACAACACAGATGGGTTGGAGGATCCATCAGATGGATGTAAAGACGGCCTTCCTCAACAGGGTGATTGAGGAAGAGATTTACATAGAGCAACCAGAAGGGTTTGAAGCACATGAGAGGGATTCTCATGTATGCAGGTTGAAAAGAGCATTGTATGGACTCAAGCAGGCTCCCAGGGCGTGGTATTCACATATTGATAGTTACTTGCAGAGTGTGGGCTTCATCAAGAGTGAGGTAGATTCAAACCTATACTATGTTCAGGTGAAGGGTGAACTTCTCATATTGTTGTTATATGTTGATGACCTATTTCTCACAGGGTCAGAGGAGCTCATAGCACATTGCAAGCAGGATCTTGCAGGAGAGTTTGAGATGAAGGACTTGGGGTTGATGCACTACTTTCTGGGATTGGAGTTGTGGCAGAAAGAGGGAGAGATCTTCCTTGGACAAGGGAAGTACTTAATTGATATCTTGAAGTGATTCATGATGGAAAATTGTAAGCCTATGTCAACGCCACTTGTGACCAATTGGAAGAAGATTGATGCTTCCAGATTAGAGGCAGTGGACCCTACTTTATACAAACAGTTGATAGGCTCTCTTATGTATCTGGTCAACACTAGGCCAGACATTTGTTTTGCAGTGAACTCACTTAGTCAGTTTATGGTGGAACCTAAACATGTGCACTGGATAGCTGCAAAGCATGTTTTGAGATATCTCCGAGGCACAGTTGATTATGGGCTGAAGTATGTTCAACAGGATGGAGTGAAGCTCAAGGGGTTTACTGATGCAGATTGGGCAGGCAGTACAACTGATCGAAAGAGCACTTCAGGGTGCAGTTTCAGTTTGGGATCAGGAGCAGTCTCTTGGTACAGCAAGAAACAGAAGTCAGTTGCACTAAGTTCTGCAGAGGCCGAGTATATGGCAGCCAGTATGGCTACATGTGAGGCTATCTGGCTTCAGAAACTTCTAACTGGGCTCTTTAATTAGGAGTTGGATCCTATAGTCATTTACTGTGATAATCAGAGTTGCATCAAACTCTCTGAGAATCCAGTGTTTCATGACAAGTCAAAGCACATTGAGATCAAGTACCACTTCATTAGAGATTGTGTGGAGAAGGGGATAGTGAAGCTCAATTACATTCCTACAAACGAACAGATAGCAGATATCCTGACGAAGGCCTTGATGAAGAGCAAGTTTGAATTCTTTAGGGACAAGTTGGGTGTAGTGCAGAACACTTTCCTCGCTAAGAGGGAGTGTTGATTTTTGTAGCTAGAAAAGTGGGATATGGATTTGTTTTAAAGCAACTCAAAGTTAGATATGCTTTAAAACAATTCGAGTTGAATTTTTAGCAACAGCAGGATTTTTATTCTTTAATAGAATGTTTCCGAGTTTGTGAGGATAAGATAAATCCTAGAGTGATTTTATGTGTAAATAAAGCCAAAGAAAGCAAGGAAGATTCTTTCCTTGCACGCTAAGTAAAGCAGCTAGGCTCTATAAATGCAAGATTGCTGTAGCAAACTCATATTGTATTTTCGAAAGAAAAATTTGCTGTTAGGCTGAATAGAAGATCCAACATTTGTAGGTTTTTCCCCACATTGGGGTTTCCTGGGTATATCTGTGTTATTGTCTTTTGTGTTTGGCTTTATGTTATTTTTGCTTTCGCTGTTATTAGTTGTTAATTAACCCAGTTGTATTAATTGTTATAAATCAGATTTCTTTCTGTGAATTTATTGTGCAATTAATCTGTTGCTGGGTTATAGAAATTAACAAACCTGTTCTCTGACATGTCTAAAAACCATAGAGGATAATCTGGAATAGAGCCATGTAAGCTATTGTTATGCAAGTCTACAACGAACATAGACTTGGAAATAACATGGGTAAGAGAACCTTCCAGTCGGTTATGTGAAAGATTGAGCCTTGTAAGCCAGGGAAGATCCCACAACCAAGCAAGAATATTTCCCACAATGTTATTATCTGACAGGTCCAAATCCACCAATGAGAATTGAGTAGACAAAAAAGCAGGAATTTCCCCTTGAAGTTTACAAGACCTTAACCCCAGGTACTCCAGACGGGCAAATTGTGGAATCCAACTTGAAGAGATATTAAGTGTAAGCTGATTTTCAGAAAAGTCCACTCCTCTGAGGTGAGGTATTTCCAATACAAAAGGAGAAATGCTGCAGGTTAAATTGTTGGAGCCGAGTAATAACATTTCTAATCGAAGAAAATTTGAAATGGCATGTGGAATTGTTTCAGACAATTGGTTGTTACTCAGGTCCAGATATATGAGCGAAGAAAGATTTGAAATCGTATCTGGAATTGTTCCATACAATTGGTTATTATTGAGATACAGATCTGTGAGGGAAGAATGCTTTGAAATGGTATATGGAATTGTTCCAGACAATTGGTTATTACTGAGGAGCAGATATCTAAGGGAAGAAAGCTCTAAAATGGTATGTGGAATTGTTCCAGACAATTGGTTGTTACTGAGGTACAGATATTCGAGGGAAGAAAGCTCTGAAATGGTATGTGGAATTGTTCTAGACAATTGGTTGTTATTGAGGTATAGATATCTGAGGGAAGAAAGCCTACCAATGAATGATCCAAACAGTGGTAAATCCCCTATTAAATTGTTGTATGAGAGGTCCAACGTCTCAAGCATTGAAAAATTTGCAATGGAGTGAGGAATTACTCCTCCTAGATAGCCATTACTTGACAAGTCAAGATTGCTCAGGCTTGAACGGTGTAGGAAGTTTGAAGGGATGGAACCATTGAGACCACACCAAGATAGATCAAGGGAAACCAAGGACGAGACATTCTGAAACCAAGCAGGCAATGGGAAATAAAATGAATTATCTGAAAGATGGAGATAGGATAAGTGAGTAAGATTTAGGAGAGAAGGTATAGTACCTGAAAGTCCACAGTCCTCGAGGCGAAGCTCCCTGAGATTAGAGAGGCTGCTAAGGGCGTATCCCCAAACCTTAGATTCCCTTGACAAATTCAGATAACTCATATCAAGGTATTCCAAGCTTTTTAGATTTATTATCCATCCTCCAAACCTCCTACTCTCCAAGTCATTCTCGCCCAAATCCAGCTTGCGCAACGCTGTAATATTGCCCAACTCCAGAGGGATCTCACCTCCAAATACAGCATCTGCCAGGTTAAGGAAAGTAAGCCTTTGGAGTTTTGCCAACTGAGGAGGTATAGTTGTACCATTGAAGTCATTCTCACTCAGATCCAGGTGGCGCAAGGTTGTAATGTTACCCAATTCCAGAGGAATCTTGCTTCCAATTCCAGCATGTGTCAAGCTAAGGAAAATAAGCTTCTGGAGTTTAGCCAACTGAGGAGGTATGGCAGTACCATTGAAGTCATTCCAGCTCAAATTCAGGTGTTGCAAAGTTGTAACATTGCCCAATTCGCGAGGGATCTCAGCTCCAAAATTAGCACCTGCCAAGCTAAGGAAAGTAAGCCTTTGGAGTTTTCCCACCTGGGGAGGTATGGCAGTACGATTGAAGTCATTCCCGGTCAGATCCAAATATTGCAGATGCTGCAGGTTGAACAGCGACGGATGGATCTTCCCACTCAAACGAGATTTATCTTCCCCCTCCCAGTATCCCCTTTGCTCAAATTTACGGTTTTTCAGGTCAAGGGCAACGACATGGCCGAAATGATAGTCACAAGTGACACCCTCGCATTGGCAACAGTTGAATTGCTGCCACGATCTTAAGCGGCCAGTGCCATCATTGAGGCCACCTCTAAAGTCAAGAAGGTAACTTCTTTCATCATCTCGGCATGCGTTAACAAATGAGAAATGAAACTGCAGCATTATCATGATGGCCATGTAGAATGAAAAAGGAGACATGATTGTATACAAAACAAAGCTGTTAGAGGTCGAATGGAGTAAGGGATTTGGATGATCAAACAGAGCTTTATAACACTGTCCTGATGAAGAACATTCGTTAGTTCGAGTCTGATTTGCGTGACTGTTTAATGTGCGACTCTTCTCGGCCGTGTGTTCGAAGTAAGGAAGGACTTTTCTTCGTCATCTGGCATACGTCTCTCTTCTCAAAACTGCGCTCTTCTTAATTTTATTTTTAACCAGATTATCGCGCGCAAACTTACAACTTAATAAATGAACGATTCGCGTAGAGGTGTCTCTTCTTTGAAAAGTCAATAAATAAAGTTTTTTGTTTGAGGATATAAGGGTTTGATTAATTACGCCGAAGGCGTCCCATCCTTAGTATTTGGGAGGGCTTTTTGCGTCCGACGGTCCAGAGTGGTCACACCATGTAATACATTGGCCTGACGGAAGTCTACCAGATCTCTGAGCTTCCAGAAACAAAACTAGAATATCCAAGATTTACTGTTTTTGCGTCCATTCACTATAAAAGTGTGCATCATAATGTTCTTCCATGTCTCTTGTTTTTACCATGTTTTTGCTATTCTTTATGTGAGAATAATGGAGAATACATTTAATCTTCTGAAAGAGAGGTATTTGAATTGAACTTTTCTTCTTCCTGTTGATTTTGCAAATCAATTTTATCATGCACTCAATAATTCAACAATACAGTGAACAGGTGGCCACACATGATGACTCATAATTTTATCTTCATATATTTTTTTCTCACTATTTTGTATGCTCAAAAATATGTCTGTGAAACAAGCAAATCTGACAATTCTGTTGTCTGTACAGTGTAAAATAACGATGAATACCATAAACAAGTCAAGATATGTATTGGACTCATACTGTTGCTTCAACTATATTTTTGTCTTAGAAGCCTTTTTTATAAATTTTTACCCTGTATTTAGAAGTGATAGATTTAGTCTCGTCTTAATATACTGGCAAACCACTACTTCCTTGAAGGGCTCCATTGATACTAGTTTTTTCCAACTTTTCTTCATCAAACTCTTCCTTCTGCTAAACTGCTGGAGGCTCCCCTGATTTCCCAGCTCTTCTGAAAACATTCAACATACAAATCATAAATGCAAATTTTGAGCTATGAATTAATACAAGTCATAAGCAGCAAATGAGAGGTCCTAGATTCGACTCCTAACATGAAAAGTTTAAAAATGGTTTCAAGTTTCTGCAATACAAGTCATAAGCAGGAAAAGATTTGACTATTAACTAGTCCATGAAAAGCTTAAGAACGGCTTCGAATTTCTGTAATACAAGTCATAAGCAGAAAATGAGAGGTCCTAGATTCAACTCCTAACTAGTCGGCCGCTTTGAATTTCTGCCTCTGGCAGTAATTTTCCATCTCATTGACATACAACAGTGGGAAATGATTGTGTTAGTTTTATTTGACAAAAAAATTCCCTTAAACTCTTGGTTTGGCTAGATTCCAATGAATTGATGGTTTGAAACATTTCATTAGTTATCCATCTCTCATACTGATTCATCTCATAACTGGTATCTTATGAGGTTGAGTGTTTCAGTTCCTGCTCTTGGCATCCCCTGTTGCTAAAAGGGTGAAGCTGCAGGGCTGAAACTTGTAAAAAGCCTTGCAGTGCTGAAAAACCCAATTGTTGAAAAAATTTAAGCTATCCTAGAAACAAAATTCAATCACCCCCACAGTACCTGTTATGAATGGGGTCTGAACCATTGGGGACTCTACGCTTTACACTGCCATAATTCAGATCTGGTGTGGCCCCTTTGTGAAATTTCACTTGAGCCTCTGCACCTCCATGCACTGCATACAGCCTGTGCCTAATTCCAACAGAATCTCTCATTCCAAAGGCTCCTGGAGCCTGAAATGATATCAAGGCAGCCAGGAGAAGCATCATGATGACTAACATTCTTGGAAGCTTGACAGCGGCTGCTCCAACAGAACAGTAGTACCCTTTCATGGCTGTGACTCAAATCCCCTGACACCCACTGCAACAGTCACAGTTCAAAGCAATCTCCAAGCTGTTTCAGAAACTGCTTGCAACAGTAGTCTCTTCTCTGTTCTTGACAAATATTCAGACACTAGATAAACCTTCTAAAGCTATTTACTTCGACAGTCTTCATAATATCATTCTACTAAAACCTTTGGTTGTTACTGTCTCTGTTGTCTCCTATGTTACGAGAAACGAGAAACGGAAACTGCAACGGCAACGGCAACGGCAACGTGACGAGAAATGGGATTTTTAAAGGTTGCGTATAAGAAACGGATTTTATATACATATATATTTTCAATCATATTATTATAAATTTTTGTCCCACATATATAAAAATGCATGCAAGTTAAAATTTTGTCAAATATAAATTATAATAAAATATAAACCAAGAATCAATTTTAAAAAATATTATATCACTTTTAGAATATTTCATTAAAACAGCAAATAAACTATATATATAAAAAATACTTATAATTAGAAAAAAAAACACAGAATTAGAATTTGTTTTTATATTTTATCTTTAATTATAGTTTATAATAAAAATTAAAAAAATTAAAAGTCAATTATAAACTGAACCTCTATTTACACCACTGGCGTAGTATGCATAAAAAATGGACATTAATTCTGCTGTTTCGAAGACCTCTATTTACACCATTCCAGCCTCTATTAACGCCCCTTCCCTTACTCTCTCGAGAACAGCCAGATTTTTGTTCAGACTTCAATGTAACACAGCCAGTTCTCATGCAACACATCATTCATTTTTTAAGGCTTCGAAACTGCATAAATTTTTTTCAATTTAACGGAAAATTCGAGAGAACTCCCTGCAACGGCGAGAAACGGAAAAATAGCCTAGAAACGGCCGTAGGAAACGAAAACGGCGTTTCGCCCGTCAGAACGCGAAACGGAGCCCTGCCGTCACGTTTCTGGTAACATAGGTTGTCTCCTATAATTGAATGATAGTGATTACATTCTAGCTTCTGCAGTGGGGAGGTATTGGAACTGTAAAGCCCTTAAAATAGAAGTATTGATCTTTTTAGCACCCCTTCATTACCATTCATGGTTTAGTTGGGACCATTACAAAATCACGTGTAGCTTAAATGCTTTGTTCTTCATAAGTATGCAGACATGGACCATGATTTATTTAAGGGCATAGAATTTGATTTAATGCCATAGAATTTGACTATAGTTGTTGAAGGAGAAACTGGTTAGCATATTAATCTGAAAATATAAGCTATGCTGGACCGCGTTCCACCCTGCATTGGAACAAGTCAGCCAGCCGGTGCCTGATAGGATGTCCCTTCCACCTTCTCATTGCCTATCACCCAATACACTTACATACTTCAATGGCATTTTCGCTTCCTCATATGCATTAGCAGAGCCGAAGTCACATGATATGAGCCTATAAAAAAGAGAAATAAAAAAGCCAGACCCACATCAAATCAAATCAAACTGGTGCTTCTCCAACATTCAAAATCCACTCCCTCGAGGTTAAAATACAGTGGGTCTAGGGGACCAGGGGAAACCAATTTGAGAAAAGCATGTGGGTAGTTGCCCAGATCATGGAAGGCAAAAACAGAGGACTAGGAGGGTAGATGTGTGTTCCAATATTAAATAGAAATGTGACAGAACATTCAGAATCTGGATTTGTTCAAGTGATAAATGAAAATGAAAATAAAAATTTGACTGACTTGAGCACAAATAGAGCTTTGAGTGATTGCTTTGGAAAGGGGTGTCCCAGTCAAGTGTTATCTCCAAGTACAAACAAGTTGGATATTATAGGCGTACAGTGTGATGACTCCAGCAGTTTTTGTCTCGTTCATATGTAGACAACACAATCACAGTTTTAAGATAAAGGAACAGAAGAAAAACCCAAAGCTTCCAGCTATAATGGACAATTAGTCATTTTCTCCATGACATCCACTCAACATGCAATTCCAATCAACCAAAACATTAAGACTATCAGCAAATGCAATGTAAATGGAGATAAAACGCCCCAGTTCTGGATCCACCATTAAATCTCATTTGAAGATAGAAAAATGCACCCTGGCAACCATTTTCTCTTGACTCCAACAGAGTGTAATGATGATCCATTGCAGTTGTTCAAACATATATTTTCTTGTAGACTGCCACCGTTTCACTCAGACCAAATCATGGCAAATCAAATAATGGGTATGCATTAAATGAGATGAACCAATTGAAGCTAGCCCTCACATTGTAGCTTCTACAGTTGTTCTTCTTTGTAGCTTCCTCTCAGCCTTCACCATGAACACTATAAAAGCATTGTAGGTAGAAGTAGCTCGAGGTAAACAAGTTACAACAGAAATTCTCAGCTTCTCATGACGCTTCATACACTATGGTTTTAATTTTGCTCAAAAATCAAAATAGTGAATATTAAACTACATGGTAGAAACTAATTTAGTGGAAACTGCCAATCAATGCCACCTACATTTACTCACATAGAACAAGAATACCCATATCATTGATTATATTGCGTTTAGACTGTTGGGTAGTAGCCTATGTAGTAGTTGGATATAAAGATTTTCTAGGCCACCTTGAAGCACACTTACATGCCATCTTGAACCAAACCCAATAGTAATTATGTAGTGGGTGCTCATAATAGTTACTTAGTACAGAGTTTTCTTATTTATTCAGAGACTAGTGTGCAGTTAATTTGACTTGGATGCAAAAATGTGCATTGAGTCAAGAAAGAATTCAAGTTATTCATTTTCCTTGTGTTTGGGTGTTTTGGATAAGAATTTTAAACTCTAGATCCAGCCAACAAAAAAAAAATTAGACACTGCCTTAGACCATCAATGGAACCCTGCCTTAGACAAGACAAAGACCCTTTATATCTTAACCTTAATGAATTCTCAAATTTTAACTTACTATTATCACTTTCAAATTATCACTCTATTCTCTTCGGCGTCCCCATTGCACCCCACAGGTGCGATTGCTAGTAGGTATTTCCAGAAGGATATTTTTTAATTTTATGTTAGATTCTTTTAAAGATAAGTATGTTAGTAATATTTGTAGTTTTAATAAATAATATTATTTTAGTGATTCAAAAATATTAATTTATAAAAGATAAAATGAAAATTTAAAAATATTTTAATAATCATGAAAATGTGTCATATATTTGATTGAAATTAAAAAATAGTGTAATATTTCATATTTATTAAAACAAATATGAAAGAAGTGCATCACATCATTTACTTCTTAATAAGTTTATGTTTATTTTACAACATGTTGGTTGGCTAGTTGTTTTTCCTTTTTCTATCTTTTCATAGTGGTCATATGTAAATGGTGGCATTACTATTAGATCTTGTAAGGACTTTGCACAAGATATATCTACAACTATCAACCCTATTATTTTGTTTTGTCCTATGTCAGTAGTTGCTTTTGAAAGAGTCAAACATAGTGATTTGTGTATTTTTAGAGCCCAAACCAATTCTAAGCGTCTTTGAATTGTCCAATCCCTTTGTATTGTAATTAGAATTATGTATGGAGTTTGATCTTTTGATGACATATGAGTAACTATCAAACTCAACCAAAAATATATCATTGATTTTCATAGTGCACTTCCATACTTTATATATTATATTTTAAATAACCCTAGAGCTCCATTTACAAGACTCATTTCTATCCAAATATTGAAGTTAACACGGCCCTTGCATCCTTAGCAAGTAACAACCCCACATCAAGTTCATTATTTTGACCTCCTTTTGGTGTACTAACACTGCCTATTTTTCTTGTAATGCTATGTTTAATAGGTTGTTGCAATGAATACAATTTTCTTTTGTTATGACTATGCATATCGTTTGTGGTAAACCGATGAATACTATTGTCAAATTATTCATTGGTTGGTGTGTCTATTCCAACATTTGTTCTTGTAATTTGTAATTTCTAATCATCATTTAATATCCCAATTTATCTTTATTATTTTCATTTAATATAATAAAACTTAGCTCACAGTTATAGTAGCTTGTACAATTAGTATAAATATAATATCCTCGCAATTCAAAAATTTCTACTAAAAACTAATTTTGTAAATCAGATTTAATACTCTAAAACTAGCTAAGAATGACCAAATTGTCTCTTTTTGACAATTGGTAACACAATCCTTTTGTTTAGTAATTTATCTTTAATAGAATTCCTTTGAAATGTCTCTAAATTTACCAGAATCGACTGTTTATATCCACCAAATCAGTAATAAAATTAGGTAGTTTTTGTCATCTAATTTCTAACCTAGAAGGTTCAAGTTGGTTGAGCCATAGTTCTTGCTCCACAACAAGTAATAATCACATATAAAATATTTTCTAAATGATGTCTCCTTGCTTGGCCTCTCTTAAATAGATCTTTTATCCAAAACACATGCCTCTTCAAATACCTCTTGGTTGATTTAAAAATTAATTATAATTTTTTTTATGATTTATTTATTTTTTATTATATGTGCTATGCTACAAAATACATGTGTGGCACCACATTTATACACCCAATCCTCTCATTCCCATAGGTCATATAGATGGTTCTTGAAGTAAAGAAAAATATAGGTTTGATAGTTTGAAGAGGGGACATTATACCTCTTTGTTGATTTAAAAATTAATTATAATTTTTTTTATGATTTATTTATTTATTATTAGATGTGCTATGGTACAAAATAAATGTGTGGCACCACATTTGGCACCACATTTATACACCCAAGCCTCTCATTCCCATAGGTCATCTACATGGTTCTTGAAGTGAAGAAAAATCTAGGTTTGATAGTTTGAAGAGGGGACATTATAGCTCACCTTTCCCAAGATTGTTTGTCCTCAAGAAATTGCAAGTTGAGATTCCAAAGAATTTATTCTCTACTAGACAATATCTTTCTAGAGTTACCAAGATGCCAAATTAGTCTTGAGAATTTACAATTCCCAATCCTCAACCCTTTCTATGATGTAGTTAGCTTCTACTATGCCACTTTAATATAACTATGGTTATTCAAAGCATTAAAATCTCAACCACCACCAACACACTCATTGATATTGTTGATGGATCACAGTGATCTAATGTGTTGCAAGATTAGGTTATTTTACTCTTTGATTATGTGTCAAAGTTTACAAATTCTACATTCAACCCCTAGCATTCAATTCTAGTTATTCTTGATTTTCTTACAATAATATCAAAGATCTTAGATCCATTTATTTATATAAAGTTGTTTTTGATGAACTTCAGGAAATACTAGTCCAATTTTGCAAATGCACCTTCTCTTCCTTTCCTAAGTCCCACTTCACCCAATTTTTTTTGTATAAATTATTGATGAATATTGCTTATTTATGTTAAACTATAAGTGTAATTCTTAAAGCAATTTCTAGGATAATGAGTTTCAAGTAGTTTGCTTGAACTAACATTTGGTTGTGCAAAAGAATGAATTTTTATCATAATAGGGATATAAAGATAATTTGAAAGGATACAAAAGATTCTTTCAACCTCAATGAACACTCTAGAATTTTATAAATAAACTAACTATTATTCACTCCTAAGTTGATGGATCTAATGGGGATGAAGGGAAACACTAAGTATCGGCTCCATGCAATGGATCTAGAGACATCTTGCCGTCTTTTGTTCCACATTCCCTATTCTCCACTAAATCCAACTCCCACTATCACTAAACTACAAATAACCCCTAAAGATGTAGTTCATATTAATGAGCTACATAACTATTCCACTCCATATGTCTCTTGAGGGAATTGTACGTATTACCTTATAGTTAGCAAATGTGTAATTGTTAAACTAAATGAATAAAATATTTATCTTTGTAGAGAATCTTAGTTAAGATATGATTACAATATCCATGTCTGTAAATTAGGAAATAGATAATACATACATACATACATACATACATACATACATACACACATACATACAAGAATGCATACAAACAAACATACATAAAAGAATACATACATACAAACATACATACATACATACATACATACATACATATAGAGAGGGGTATAATAGTGACATATAAGTAGAATATAGAGGTTTTTGGGTTGAAATAAAGAAGGGAGAGAGAAAAAAATTGTTATTTTAAAAATAAACATGTATTTTTTTGTTCAGGATATGAAATAAAAGAAAAGAGTTCATCTATTTGTTGACTATTTGAAATTAATTTGTCTCTCTTTGGAGGTGAAGCAAGGGCGCACTCTAGCTAATGGGCAGAGATTCATATTTCTTAAGTATTATATTCTTTATTAAAAATGATATTTTTCCTCTCTCGGGTTTAAGAGGTGGGACTTCTTGTAGATAGGGGATCTCACTCGCAAGGGGCTAGTCTCACCCTAGCTCGCCCCAGGTACCCAAGGTATGGGTTGTTGGGCCACTGGGCTGGGTCGCAGGGACACCCTTGTTGTAAAGAAAAAATAATAATATTTTTCATAGTAATTTGCGATTTCATTAGATTTACTTATTTTTAGAAATAGTTATTTTTTGTTATAATTTATGATTTCATTAGATTAATTGATTTTTAAAGGCAATAGTTAGAATGAATGAATATATTTTTTAGTCAACTACAATTAGACCATTTTCTTTGAAGTAATTAGGAGTAGATTGTATGCTAATAATGATTTAATTTTTTTAGGGGAACAACTAATTGGAAGTCTAATATAAATAGCCATGGACATGCCTTGGATTTGATAATTAAACATATCATTCTATTCAAATTCAAGGTGTATAGCAACCCTTGTCATTATCCAATGATTGCAATTTTCCAAATAAGAAAAATATGTTGACTTCTTATATAACATAATTTTTTTAAGGTTTGGAGAACATAGAATAATTATTCTAGATAGAGGTCCAAAATTCATCTCAAGGTAATCTGTCCATTTACATATCTATACCAAATCACCAACTAGAAGTTTTCACTTTATCATCCATAAGGCAATGACTAGGTGGAAGTAACAAATAGAGAACTAGAAAAATTGTGAAAGAATTAATAGCAATAAATAGGAAGGATTGGACAAGTAGACTCAGTTATGTTGTATAGGAATAGAACACCACTTAGAAATCATATACAATATTCTCTCAAAATGAATTACTTTACACTAAGAGACCAATATTATCTATAGAATTTAGACTATAAATGATTAAAACATCAATGGATATTGGCCTCAAGTTAAATTCAATATAGAAATATTTCATCCTCCACCTAATGATCTCCTCACAGCCCTTGATCTCTTCAATCCCCTTTCTAATGACTACACTTAGTCATTTTGCAAAAATCATTCATCACTTAGTCATTTTGCAAAAATCATCCATTATCATGCAACCTTGAGATCTTGCAACCACATTAAGCAAACATCCTACTATTGTGCTGTCAAAATCACCCTAGATCACACATCCAATCATCATTGAAGGAGAATTTACTACATCAGGCTCATCAACAACTCCATTTTCTTCCAATTTGGAGTAGGTGTGAGTAATTTGGCTCTAATCCGAGTGTTTGCTTGATTTTTGTTTTTTTCTTTGTTTTCTTATAATTTCCCTACACTTTAAAGTGTAAATTCACTACACACAAAAGGGATTGTGACATGCTCACTGTTTTTTCCTTAAAAAAGGTTGTGGTGCCTATTTTTGGGCACATTGTGACCCCACTCTTTCCTATGCAGATCCCCCACCTTTACCTTGGGACTCTCACATGTCGAAGTTGTTTGTGATCTCATCGAGGAAAAATGCAATAAATTTTCCTCAAAAAGTACTGTGGGACTCTACACACATTTGAATGCAAGCGGGCATAGACTTTAGTCCGTTCTTTCCTCTCCATCTTTGTTTACTTTTCTTGCTCGCCGTGTGTTGGAGGTATCTAAACAATTTTCTTCCTCGTCTGTTACACGTCTGTATTTGCAAGCTTATGTCCTTTCTAATTTTCTATGAAAAGTCATAGGCCCCTACTACCTACCTCCATGTCATACAGTTGAAGGAAAATCTATGCAACCGTGCAAAATACGCGGGTATTTTAGTCCGCTCTTTCCTATCTGTCATTTTCTACTTTTATTGGGTGACTCCTACTTGCCGTGTCTTGGATGCCTATCAAGAAATTTCTTCCTCCTCTCTCACACGTCTCTCTTTGCAAGCTTTCTTGCGTCCTTTCTAATTTTCTTTTGCTGCCGATAAAGAACCAACTGGATTTTATTCCTGTTTAGACAGCAATGATGAGGAATGCCTTTTCAACTGGTAACATATTTAGGTAAACAAGAGGGTCCTCTAATAATTTCCTTACAACTAAGATTCTACAAGAAAATTTCTTGTACATTAAATATATGTTTTGAATTGACCTGCCGTGTTCGAGGTTGGCTTAAGGATAGTCATACACGGTGGAAAACAGCCTCCAAATCTATTCCACGCCAAGCTAAGAATCTTCTTTGAAAGGTGATCATCCATTACGCAAACCTTCTTTTCGACATGTCCCTTCAATGTGCCAAATTGTCAATAATCGAGTCATATCTTCTACACTCTTATCTTGGGAATCGGCTATTCTGTGAGTGGGAAAATAATTTGTACGTTCCCCACCCGGAATAGTTTTTGATTTCAAGAAGTATTGTGGCTTTTGTTCATCGATTTTGGCATGAAAGGGAACGGGGGACGTGTTAGCCCATTCGGTACCATCTGCCAGTCAAATCTGATTTTTCGACAGTCCCGTGAATGTAGAAATTGCAATGTCACATTGTCTTATTATCTGACTAGTCAATGTGCGGACGTGAATTAAGAAAGACAATAACAACTGCGTTGGCTAGTCGTCGGAGACTGGGCTTAATAGACCCTACCAATTTCTTTGTGTGTTCTTAAATTTTAATTATATTTTATAAAAAAATTGTAAACATGGCTATTAAATAAATTATTGTTATAGTCAATTTTTCTAAACGCAGACATGAGAAAATAATATTATATAATAAAAAATTTATAATTATTTTATTTTAAACAATATTAAATTTAAATTATAAATAATTTAATTTAATTTTGTCAATAGTGGTATGCTGTGATGATTATGTTATTGTGGTGTTGTTTTTGTTGCCAAGATTCATACTTCACTAGGATGTTAAATGTTTATATCGAGGATGAGGTCCCCATTTTGTAACCTCACTATTCATAACTCCGGATCAAAAGCATTTACCCCTTATTTAATAAATTAATATATTTAATTTTTATTAATATAAAAGAAAATAATATTATTGCACATTATTAATTTTCAACAATAATTTTAAATATAAATGGATTAATATATTGATTAGAATATATTTCTTTACATGAAATGGGTATTTCGTCCATTTATGTTGCATATTAGTTTTATGATTTGATTTTTATGTTAAAAAATAAATTAATATATAATTACTCTTTAATAATATTAAGTATAATTAATATTTTAGCCATTATGTGTTACATTAAATAATTAATATAATATAATAATAATTTGTTTGTAAAAGAATGTTATAATTTACTATTTATTATTTGAAGTGATAAGGGTCTTGGAGTATTATGAAGGTGGTATCATGATAACTATTGAAAAGGTGGCATATTGAATTTATTTACTATAAAGAAAGTTGGCAAGGCATCTCTAAACGTATAAGTGATACACTTAATTAATGGAATGGTAAGGAACAAGTTGGTAAGGTGGTTATACATCATTTTGACACATATAAGTGAGATAATGTAGAAGTATATTAGAATTAAAGTTGATTGTTATGTTTTGAAAGAAGATTATTTTGGCTTCAATGAAGAAAGATTCTTAGTGGAGATTTTTTCTTTACTTTCTTACTAATTTCTTGATGGTCTCCTCCAAAAGTGGGGGAGAGGGTAAATAGAAAAGAATGGAGAATAGAGGGAAGAGTATTGTTAATGTTAAACTGAGGAAGGAAAGGGTGTGGGGTGAGGATATTATTAACATCTTCTCATGTTACCTAGAAAAGAAAATCTTAAACCTAGACCTGCAATTATGGCTATTGCACACCTAAGAGGTAGTAAAGGATTTCAATAAGGATCATAATGTAGGAATTAGAGAGGCATTTTCTAAGATTCTAATTGATTTTGAATTTAGTTTGTTGGAAAGAAAAAAATAATTCAACATAGTCCAATCCTTAGGTTGTGCAAGTACAATCTTTCAATGATAGTGAGGGCTTATTTTATTTGTGACAATATAGGGTGGGAAGCAAAATAAGATGAGGTTTCTTATAATTGCAATCTAGACCACTTTAATGGTCTAATGGGTAGAATTCATAGATTTGAACATATGGTCGTAAAGGATATTGCTAAGGTTTATGATGAAGCCAATTTAAATGGTGTTGGTGTGAAGTGTAAAAGGAGATCCTAGATCCAATTAGTAGATTAACCTAGATCTGTCCTTCCTTGGCTTAACATTGGAAGATAAACCAACAAGGGTGTTACGATTGACTAACTATGTATAAGGAGAACCTATCTACCCTAGGTTTAGTTCCTTTATTGCAAAGAAAATAGATTGATTGAATTTGATTTATTTAATCTAATTATTATGAATCCCTAATTTGAAAATGTGCAGAGACAAAAATAGAAATTTATGAAATAGTTGCAAATATGAAAAAAAAAATAGAGGGTCACCTATGATGTCAAGAAGACCTTGAAATAGTTGGACTAGGGCATTGGGCGCTCTAGTATGAAAACAAGGGTTTTAGATATCTTGAATTTGAATATGGAAGTTATAGGTCTGCATTGTACATTTGTATTTTGACATTTGTCACCTTCATATTTTAACCTATACAATATAGTGAAAGGGAAGAGAGGGGGTGGCTATATAGGAGATTTTTTGGTCAAACCCTCATTTTTCATATTTCTACCTCCATAAATAACTGATTTGATGATAGATAAAAGTGTGTGATCTAAACTTTAAGTGTGTCTTATTGGAAGTTTGTTTTCCATTAAGTAGATTGTTGGCAACATGAGCATATAATATGAAGAGATGGTTGAGTAGAGATTGTTGAAGATTGATAAGCATGATAGTGTATGGTATTGTAATTGATGTCAACCCATTATAGAGATGCAGTTGTGCTGGTCCAAAGATGACCAGATGTGTAGGGTATTTTCTTATTTCCTGGTGCACAATTTCAATGTTTAGTGAATCATTTTTAAGGTTTGCATTGCTCCACTATGAAGAATCATGCCATGTAGTTCTAAGGTAGTGTTGGTTCCTATTGAAGGAATCTAAATCCAAAGTTTCATGATTTGAATTCCTCTGCAATTGAATATTGTCCATTGATATAGTATTTGACTTAGTAGTGATAATGTTATTGAGACAAAAGTACATGAGTGGAATGGTCCACATTCCATCACAAATGAATATTTTTATTATGTGGTTCTAAGGGAGTGTTTACAAATGTCAAAATTGGCTATTCTCCAAGTGACAAGTTTTTTGGAGGTCCATGTGTCTAATTGTGAATGAACAATTAGTTCATTCTATTGTTTCTTCATTAGTGGTGTCAACCTAAAGGGTTTGGGATTGTGCAAAATTAAAGGATGTGTGGATCAGACTCATGGGAGCTATTATATGTCCTACCAACCTATTTTGATGTGCTACACATTTTGGTTTATTCTGTGAGGAGTGTATGGTTGAATCTTGTGTCAACAGGTTGTTGTATTACATGTTCCATCTAATTAGGCCAGCCTAATTGATGTTGTAGGTGTTTGTAGATGTGGTGCATATAAATGTAATATAATTTTGGCATTTTGTGTGGTTGTGGTAGTAGTATTGAATGATAAGTGTGTGAATGCGATGCAAATTTAATGTGATAAAGAAAACTGCAATATTAGTGAAGCATGAAGTGTGTTAAGTCAATTTATAGAGCTTAATTGGAACTATCTCCAACATATTATAGATGCATTGTATTAGTTAAAATCTTGGTAGTGAGCCGCCTTTTCTTCTACTTCTTTTTATTTTTGGATAGTGAGTCCATAAGGAAGTGGGCCATTTTGTAATATCTTATAACTAGTTATAATATATTGTGAGCCAATCCTCATCGTAGTTTTTCCCTTTTTGGGTTTTCCACATAAATTAGGTGTTCTTATGTGTTATGATGCATGCTTTAATTGTTCCTTTAAATTTTTCAATTTTGATGAAATTTTTGAATACATGTTTAAGTGGTTTTAGAGAATACTGATTCACCCCCCCCCTCTTAGTATTCTAGGTGTTCAACAATTGGTATCTGAGCTTAGTTCCTTGGAAGAAGCTTAACCACTTGAGGAAGATCTTGGAGTTTGAACAAATGGCTAGTAGGAGATATCCTATCCCCTTGAAGAAATTCCTATAGTAGGTTTTATTGAAGAAGATTACATAGTTGATATGAATGGAGAACTCAAATTAGCCCTTGATGATCTAAACAGAACTGAATGTGAGAATAGAGATCTAGAAAAGAATATCAAAGAAGCAGATGAATGCATTAGGGAGTTGAGAGAGAAAATCAAGAAGTTCAAAGAAAGATATAAGGAGGTAAATGACTAGCTAAAGCAATCAAATGAAATAATTACTAGTATGAAAGTGTAAGTTTAAGAAAAAAAAGAGTTGAAGAAAGCCTAAATATAAGATTGAAAAACAAATTTGCATTTGAATGTTCAAGACTTGAAGAATAAGTTGTGACCTTGAGATTAGATTTAAAGAAATAAAATATTCTAGAAGAACTCCACCATGCTTGATGAAATTATTTCAAATGAAAAGGATTCTAAGGATAAAGGAGGATTAGGGTTTGAAAAAGTAGAAACATCAAAGGAGAATCAAACTTCAAAAAATGTTGAATAGAAGAACTGTGAACAAAAGAAGATTGGAGACAAGAAGAGCAATGGAAAGCAAGTCTAGAATCAAAGGAAAGACTTCAAGAGACCACCCATTAGACAACCAAATGCACAAAGGTACTCACATTTTAATGGTTACTTCCATTTTTGCAATAGATTTTGACATAGAGCTAATGAATGTAGTTCAGTAGAATAAATCAAAGTGTTCAATCATTTCCTAGTTAATTCTTTACATGTAATAGATTTGGTCATAAGGCTAGTGAATGCAAAAATCATATGATGAATGGTTGCAAATAATGGCATGATGTTTCAATCTTTTAATGGCTATTGTTGTAAATGTAATGGGTTTGGGCATAAGAGTTTTGAATGTAGATCTATAATGATAAGAAGTGAGCTTGTTCAAAAAGCTATCATATGTTACAAATGCAATTTAAACCAGGAAACATAGCGAATTTTTATAGAAGTAAGAATGTGAAGGTCATTTTTTTAAAGAAGAGTGATTTGGTGAATAAGGTTGATCTGGTAGAGATGAAGAAATAGATTATTAAGATCTAGAAGAAGAAGGAAGAGAATGAGATGAAGAATGAGTTTGTATCGATCCCTGGTGCAGATGTTTCCTTCAAAAACTAGATGAAGAGCTTTGGCTCAGGGGGGGTTTCAACAAAAGATCTTTAAGCCTATGCCAAAGATGTGGTGTTGATGCCTTCAACACATCGATAGAAGATGTAGTTTGATATGCTCTATCTATTGGTAAAATCTCTAGTGATTTATTTTTGTTGTAGAGATTTATGGAGCATTTGGAGGTGTCTATGATAATGTTGTTAGGGCTTGTCATTTTTTGAAATAACTTAAAATTAATATAATCAATGCATTTTAGATCATTTGAAAAGTGTTTAAATATGTGATTTCACATACGAAAAAAGTTCATTTGTGATCGAATGCTTGAAGAGTGAAGAACAAAGAAAAGGTGAAGTGAATTGTTTGTTGGAAGTTTATGTTGTCATTGATGTCAATAGGTCTATGTTGTTGCATTTTTGTCAACCTATGGAGTTGATTTGGTTGGTTGCATTATGTCAAGTCATTAGTAGTCTCATTGGTGTCAGCCTTTGGTGTTGCTTTGATGAACATGCATTTGTGGATGTTCAATATCTTGTGTGGTTGAGTTGCTAAGAAAGTGTTGCAGATGATGAGATTGTGTTTGCGGTGCTTGGTTTCCAAGTTATTTTGAGAAAATTTGAATGAAAGAGGAAACAATTTGGTAAAGAGTGTTTAGTATGGAAGAGTAGTGTTCAATGTTTTGCTTTGCATTTTTTCATGGTTGGAGATCTGATTGTGTGGTTTGGATATGTTGATTAAAGGTGTTCAATTTTTTTATATCTAGGGTTTCTTGTTCTAGATCATTTGGTGGAAGAAGTTGTGTTCACCAATTATGTGTAAAATGTGAAGCAGTATTGTCTAAGAGAAATGATTTTGCTTTGCATTTCTCTACATTTTTGTTTCAGGTCTTGCAGATCTAGGATTGTGCTTATATTGCTTATATTTATCTTCATTCAACATGAGTTGTTTGAGTTTTGGTGCTCCATAAGGTTGGATTCATGAATTACAGTATGTGGAAGATTAACTAGTTGTACAGAATGCATATATTATTCAGGTGAAAGTTTTTGCAAAGGATTTGTTAGATTCTAGAGGGTGTTGATAGAATATTCTAGATTTTTCTTAAGTTTTGAGTGTGGTCCACAAGTTTTCTTTAGATCAAAGGAAGTGTGTACTTAATTTTTTAATGGTGTTAACGTAGATTCGATTGACCTTTGGGTGTTTATATACTAATTATGGATATGCTTCGGTGTCTGTGGAAGCATGGTGTTGTGTGTATGTGTGGATTTAGGTCTGAGTTAATGTGTGTTGTGGTAAAATTTCATTACTTTCCATTGTAGGAATATTTTGGTGCCAACTTATTCTGATTTTGCATGTGTTGAGGTGCATAGTTGGCCTTGGATATCTATTATTTTCAAGCTTGTGGATGGTATATATGAATGATGAGTTGATGGAGGATCAGTGTAAGAGTGTTGTGATGTGAAGTTTTGAAATGTGAAGTCTGAAAGTGTGAAATTTAGTGTGATTGTTAATAATTAAGACTACTAGAAGAAGTGAGCAAAAGGTTTCTACATTATTTAAAGAGGTTGTGAATGATCTGGTGATGTAACATTTGGTGGAACCTTTTTGTTACTTTGAGATGTATTTCTCATTGTAATAGTATTTTATCTTCTTTTCTATAATATAGAAGTGGTCCTTTGGTAGTGATCCCTTCTTTATTTTGGGTAGTAAGCCCTCTAACAATGAGTCTATTGTATTTAGTATTGCAATTAATTTATATTTTGAGCTAATCCTCACCTTGTATCTTTTCTTATTTGGTTTTCCAATTAAATATGGTGTTCTATTGTGTATGGTGTTGATGGGTTTTTGTTTTTTTTATTTACTTTAATGCAAAGTCAATTTAACAGATTAAAGGCTAATAAGGATGTGAATGTTAATAAGAGTTTTGATGTTTTGACATACAACTGATTCACCCCCCCTCTTAGTTGTCTTATGCATTCAACAATTGGTATCAGAGCAAAGGTTCCTTAGAAGAAAGCTTAACCACTTGAGGTGGATTCTTCATGGTGCACAGGAAGGAGGCTCCTCTATTTGATGGATCATATTATGCATTCTAGAAGACTAGGATGGGAGGTTTTAGGTTGTATCCCTAGGGTTTGGAATTTGGAAGTCATTTGAAGCTAGATATATAATGCCTGCAAATGGACTGTCAATTGTTGATGAGATCAAGGCTTATGAGAATAATAGAAAAGAAAGGTATGATCTTTTGAGTGGTCTTTCTAATATAGAACTTGTGAGGGTTATGAATTATAAAGTTGTTGGTGAGATCTGGAAAAAGCTAGAAAGTATCTATGGAGATGATAAACTAAAGCAAGTGAAGATGTAGAATCTAAAGATCAAGTTTAAAAACCTATGGATGTTATAGGATGAAGATATTACAAGCTACATGGATAAGGTGGACAAAGTTGTGAATTCCATCAAAGGTATTTGTGGAAAACTAGATGAAGATGAAGTGGTAAAAAAGGTATTGAGAACTCTTCCTAAAAATTATAACCATAAATTTCCTGCTATTGAGGAAGCTCAAGATTTAAGTAATTATTCTAGATATCAATTATATGGTGCTTTAACTTCTTTTGAATTGAGAGAATTTGGTCCAAGTGATTTAGAAAATGAGACTGCTTTTAAATTTGGAAAAACAAAGAAGAATGAGGAACCATTTTAGGATGATATTGATGATGTAGAAGTAAATTTTGTGAGGAGACTTAAAAAGGGCACTGAAAAATATAGAGGTAAGTTACCTTTCAAATATTTCAATTGTGGAAAATTAGGTCATTATGCTTCAAGATGTCCTATCAAAGCTTCAAATGATAAACATAAGGAGAATAAAGGTAAATCAATTAAGAGAAGTTACTATGTTAAAGATCTATGCCAATATATCTAATGATGAATTGGATTACTTGAATGATGAATACAATCAATTATTTTTCATGATGATAAATGTTGGAACTAAGTCTGCTAACTCTGAGAGATGTATGAAGGAAAGTGCTCCAAAAGTAGGACATAATTTTGAAGGAACTATGGTGACCACTTTTCATGCTAGAGAGGAGAAGAACTTCTAGATTATAGACAATGGATGCTCAAATCACATGAATGGTGACAAGAGAAAGTTCGTTAAAGGGTGTGTGCAAGAAGTTGAGTCCACTTTTTGGCCAAAAAGTGGAAGTGTTTTCCTTGATTTTCAGAATTTGACACATTTGACCTTAAAATTTGAAGCACTTAGAGATGGAATCTTCAAAAAAGTCACTACTCATAAAATGTAGTACTCGGGGTCTTGTTTCCAAATATGTAATTTATTTCAATACCCAGATTGTAAAAATTGAGTTTCAATAGGCGTTTCTAAAAACCATTGTTTAAAAGTCACTTTTTTATACCATACCATGCACGTGTACGACATCCATATTTTGACCTAAATTATCATATTTTTTAAAATCCTTTTGGGAAAAGATTTGTGACTCACTAAAGCTTGTTTTCAATATTTCTTTATAATTTTTTATTGAATATTTTTTTTTTATTAAATATTTATTAGGCATATTTGTCGTTTTGAAAATGGAATTAGATTATTACGTGCATGAATGACCTAAATATGTTTTTGAATTTTTTAAAACTGAAAAGAATTGATAGAAGTTTGTTCTTGGCCAATCGTTGATCAAAATGTTATGTTGATCAAAAGTTATTAAAAATACTAAAAACGATAATTCAAGTTTATGGACTAGTTTCATTAGAAATTAATTGAAAAATAGAAAAAATAATCAAATTATTAAAAATATTACATATTTGGAATTTGCACTATGTCATCTATAATGGGTTTTAATTTCGTAAAAAAATTCTACAAAATAGGTCTTCAAACATATGTCCAAAGTCATTATTTTCCTGTGACATTAACAAGACTTTCAAGTTGTAGGTCAAACAAGGTCCAAAGCTTAGGTTCGGGTCCCCAAGCCATTTCCCGAACCAAAAAACAAGCCAAAAAACCTGCTCAAAAATTCATAATTTAAAAAAGGGATCCCGTTTCATAAAAAAACCATTTTTTATGGTTCTATGAAATGGGATCTTGTTTTGTAAAATGAGATCCCGTTTTGAAATTCTTCCAAAAACGAAAATTTTCAAAAATGGAAAGTTTTCAAAACGGGATCCCGTTTTGAAAACTTTCCGAAAATGGGATCCTGTTTTTACTTTCCATTTTGGAAATTTCCGTTTGAAAAATTTTCAATCACGAGGGATCCCGTTTTGAAAATTTACCTAAAAATGAAGTAAAAAGCGAGGATCCAGTTTTTTTAAGCTTTCAAGGCTTCCGGGATCGAAGCTAAATGGAATCTAGTTTTTCAAAAGCAGGGATCCCACTTTTTAAAAGCGAGATCAGTTTAATAAAGCGAGATCCCGTTTTTTTGCAAAGTAAATTCACTTTTTTGCTAAAGGCTAAAAACACGCAGTTACAATGAAGGACTCAACACTATTTGCTGCTACCTAAACTTGAGGGGGAATTTGGGAAGGAACTCATTAAGCTAAGGTGGTGAATGGGTCCCTATAAGTGCTTCAACTAGAGATAATGGAAATTGAAAAATTTTAGGACATGTTGATTTTGTTGAATTTGATCCAAAATATGGCTTGGGATTACACAATATAGGGTCCTTGGGGCCTAATGATGGTGATATAAGGGTCATAAATGTAGGGCCCAAAATCTAATGTTGAAAGTGTATAAATAAATACACAACACTAGAAATTAAGGAAAATTGAGTCTATTTAACCCCAAAGCGATTCTTAAATCCCATGTGAATGTGTAAAACACGGCCTGGCACTAGGTGGGTCACCCGGTTTACAAGCCCCCTAAATTCAATGTGAAGATGTAAATAAATACATTTTACAACATTAAATTAGGACAAAGTTAAGTTAATTTAGCTTAAAATAGGGCCAAGACCTTATGTGGATGTGTAAAACACCTCACAACACTAGACCAAGGTGACATTAAGTCCAATTTATCATTAATTATTCTTGAATCAAGCAAGGGACACATTTTTCTACACTACAGGCTCAAAAACTATTTCTGTGATGTGAAGTAGTTGTATGACGCAATGAGAAACTATTAGTCGTTACCTTGGAAACGTGTTTCAATATATTGCTCACCTTTCTTTTTATTGTAACTTTTTTTGTGCTAAAGAAATTAAACGCGATGCAAAGGAACTTAAGCAATGCAATGAGTGCATGCCACTTGTCATCGCATTTCATATTCCTATCACATTTTTTCCTTGCACTTAAGAATGTAAACTATGATACATATAACTTCTGCAACATAATGAATGGTCGACACTTTTCTACTTATGTCATACTCCACTCACCATCACATATCATAAATATGACCTTGTCAGGTCGATTCACAATAGCATTGTGAATCAATTGAGTGATGCAATCATTATCAGACACTTGTCTAGACAATCTCATCAAGGATGCATGTTGCCATTTCACATATTGTAATTTTTCTTTGTGCTTGAAGAATGAAAATGTGATGCAAAGAGTCCAAGTGTTGTAATAAGAAGTTGACACGTATCCTCTAGTCCTTATTGCACATCACAAATTACCTCATGCCGGTGTAAACTCAAAACATGATATGAAGAGATGTTTTGATGGGAAAATATTTAACCCTTGGACTTAGAAAATATTAAATCTTCATGAGTTTCTACGCTGGTAATTATTAGGTAAAGGGGCCAGTTTCTCCAAGATGTCAAAGGCTTAAGTCAAAACATAAGCTATCGGTAATGCTCGATATCTAGTCAACAATAACATATAAAACTTGTTAGGTGCCATGAGTGATACACTTAGGGTTTCTCTACTAAACCCTCCAGAGAGAAAATATAATTCATTTTGATTTCCTACTTCATCATCTGAACATGCAGATCTCACCACTAGAATGAGGACAAAAAACCCATATCAAATATGCTATCTAATTTCTCCACAAACCTCTAGAAATAACCTCTACAATTACTTATGAATATTTCATAATAATATTTGCAACATTTAGACCAACTTTACAACTTTTCTCTTCTTGTCATCAACCTTAACAAATGTTCTAGAAACCAATCCACTATCATTAATGACATCAATGCATCCTTATAAAACCCTTTTAACATCAATGACAATCATATTGCCAACAATCTCTTCCTTTTTCATTGATGGAAAAATAAAATTCTCTTCATTGATAGAATGCTCTACAATTATCATTCTCCAAACTACTCTCCATAACATTTCCACCTTAGGTAATTCAACATTTGCAATCAAATCCCCCCCTTTGATAAATAAGGAGCATTTTGCTCTTCTCCCCCTTTCACATAAATGGCAAAGGGACTCTTCTGGACACCATGCTTCTATTGATACCAACTTGTGCTCTGCCCCTTTGACCATAGTTTTCTCCCCCTTTATCAAAATAAAGAAGTGTGTCCATGATATCTGCAACCATCAAGTAGTTAGAAATTTTCTCCCCCTTTATCCCTTTGTTTTATTTTTTGATCCCTTAGATGTCTTCTATCTTGAAAATGATAAAGGGATAAGAGCACCAAAGGATATTGCATGCATGACTCTAAAAAATGAAGATGAGGAAATTGATGTCTATTGTAAATAATTCAATATTCCATTGCAACTATTACCATTGGTCTTAGATTTATCAAAGGTATAGGATACTAATTGTCAACCTATGTCAAAATCCTTGTTGATGTATCAATTAATAATTGGTCCATAAATATTAATGTGGATATACACATATGCTCACAAGCTTTGAATGTCATAGACTAAATACTTTGCTCATCAATTTCTAGATTAGAAGACATGAAGGCATAAAGCTTGCACTGCTTAAAGTGTGATCAAATGGTCTATATATGTTATGAATGTTGTTGGTGTAATTAAATATTTAATTTTGCTTTATTAAGTTTACTTAGGTCCTAATTAGGTTTTCCTTTTAGGGTTTTTCATCTTGCTCTATGAAAGCAAGTTATCTCATGTAATTCATAGATTTCAATAATAT